>CM051699.1:24856236-24921236 GCA_028022725.1 Lycodopsis pacificus
TTGAGACATAAACTCATGTTTACAATGTTTACTGAGGGAATAAATCAAGAGAGAAGTAGAGTCATTTTCTATAGACTTCTATACAACCAGAGGAGTCGCCCCCTGGTGGCCACTAGAGAGAATGCAAAATCCGCCTGCAAAAACCCCATTAATATAAATCCAGAAAGGTCTTGACTCTTAGTGGCCGACATCATTAAAGCTTCTGAGCTTCTCAGTCCGGATTAAACAGAGAGAAGATGTTTCCCAAACATTGTAAAGGAAAAAAAAAAAGGTTTTCAGAGTTTGATTTCACAGCTGTTGCAGAATAAAACAGTTATGGGGGGGGGGGTTGATGATGTCGTTTACGAGCTCGGTGATAACCCGCCTCCCTTGTACCTCCTTGGCAGGAAAAATGGCATCTGTATGCCATACTCTCATCTCCACCGCCACAAAATGGATCCACTATGCCCTCTTTATCTGCTTACCGGTTCACACCTATGTGTGCACACAAAGCTGTGTCTTGGCTGCCTTCGAGTGCCTGTTTGTGTGTGTGTGTGTGTGTGTGTTTGTGTTTAAAGTGGACGCCCTCTCGCCATCTAAAAGGGATTTATGCATAGCCGGGTCCCAGAGTTTTCCCTGTTACGGTTTGATATGATAAGCTTTTTTATATGTTTAAAATCAATATGTAATCCTATGCAGGAGCTTATCCCTCTCCACACCCCCGACACACACACACACACACACACACACACACACACACACACACTTGTAAATCTATTTGGGCTTTGTAACACATCGGGGCGGCGCGCTGCAGACCCTGATTGATTAGGTGCACTGTGGAATCCTATCACATGGGCGACTTTTGATGATGTCGCCAACTCTTTCAGGGTTGCTAGTTGACTGGAACCGCTGATAACAAGAAGCTTCGTTCCACGAGTTGTTGGAGTTTTTGGGGGGAAATTTAGGAAAATAACGTCTTTTTTTATAATTTATTGAGCAGTGTTTGTGCTGCTTCGTTCAGGAGACACAAAGAGAAGATAAAACTCTTTGAGTGTCTCATAAACTAACTTGTGTCTCATTAAAGATTACAGCTGCAGCCACTATTAAATGAATCGACCTCTGTTTGTGATAATCAGTTTAGGAACAAAGGTCGTAACTCTCTGGTTTCAGCTTCTTAAGTGTGAATATTTGTGGTTTCTTTCCTCGGCGACAGGAAACTGAATATCTTTTCATTTCAAAGAGAACAGATTGATGGACAATGAAACTAATTGTTTGCTGCATGATGAAATATTTGAAGTTGTTGACTTTTAAACTTCAGTCCTGGGGTTAGACGGTAAAGTCGATGACATGCTATATATTTCTTATTGTCAACTAATTCCATGACAATAGTCGGTTTCGGTCTCTTTGGCTCCTGAAGTCGTAAATCTTTGAAGTCGTGTCTCAGACATCGGACCTCTGTGGTGCACATGTGGCGCTCTGAGTATTTACAGCAGCAGGCCGGTGAAAGTGGAATTAACCCAAAAGTGCATCGCAATGACGGAACATTGATGTGTTTTAATAGTTTTTGGGCACTAAAGGAGCTCAGAGGAGGAAGATGATCAGGGTTTAGATGCACAGACGATACTTGTAAGTCGGAAACAATTAGATCAAACGTATATAATCCGTCTCAATTAGATCAGAACCGGAGGAAATGGTTTTTACGTGACGTCACAGATAATCAGATCTCCTGGTTGCTGTTGGTCTGGTGACACTTTCTGTCTCTTGACTCCACTTGGACGTCGGCCAAAACCAGCTTTTTGAGGCCTTTTCCCCCGAAGACCACGAGACGGAGAGGGCGAGAGAAAAAGAGACGTTTCCAGCCCTAAACGTCCGGAGAACATTTTTATGAAAATCAAATCTTCTGATGTCACGTCGTCGTACTTTGTGTGTGTGTGTGACAGAGGGGGGGGGGGGGAGAGAGAGAGAGAGAGAGGGGGGGGGGGGGGGGGGAGGAGAGAGAGAGAGAGAGAGAGGGAGAGGGGGGCTTTGGACCAGTTTGCTCTCTTGAATAAATTTAGCGTCGGAGAAACCGGGTGGAGGAGGTTGGGGGGGGGGGGGGGGTGTTCATGGGGATTTGAACCGGCGCATTCTTGTGTGCCTTGTGCAGACTCACATGGTTACCGTTGGCGTGCACGGCGAGGGTTATCTGAATACGCACCCACCATGTGAGTCGTCTCTCTCTCTCTCTCTCTCTCTCTCTCTGATGGGGGAGGCGGGGCTTAGGTGGAGGGAGGGTCTCTGAGTGGCTGCAGGCTGTTTTGTTTGTTCCCGGGTGTCTGGTTACCCAGCCTGCCCTGCTCTGGTGTTGCCTGGTCACGTCTCTCATCGGCTCTCTTTATTGTTTACCTTCCTAATGAGGGGGGCGGGACTCTGCGACGTGTGATTGACAGCAGTGTGCTTAGCTCTCTCCCCCGTAGCCCTCACCCCTCCAGCAGGACTTTGGCTTTTTGGCTGAGATGTGCTCTGCAGGAGAAGGAGGGCAGGATCAAGAAGAAAGGTTTTGTTTTAACATACCTCTCTGTTTTTTTACTTGTGGGCCGGCCTTGTGGAGAAAGAGAGGATTGTGGGAAAGAGTGTGGAGTTATGGCGGATATGGATTCACATTCCTGTCTCACAATCGTCCAACGATGATGACTCGTCACACCTTAAACTAACCTCTTGTTTAAAAGAGAAACAGAAGCACTCTTTAGGTATTCGGGCTTATTAGGAGAGTACATTTGCTTCCCTGAGAAGAAGAAAAAAGAAAGAGGGAGGAAAGGAAGAGAGGAACCTAGAGAGCCAAATATTGGGTCTGTGTTCATTTCGCTCTGTGGTCGACTTCAAAGGGCCGAGCGGGGCCCAATGAAGAGAGAGCAGAGCTTTCAGGACAAACACACTGGGCCCAGCGTGACACACACACACACACACACACACACAGCTCCAATTTTACTCAATGAGGAGGGGGGGGGGTATTTATTTTGAATAAAGCCACACTTATTTTGGGAGTGACATTTTACAACATTCCTTTTATTGTCGAATCAATCGGCGGTTAAATATTGATAGAGGGGAGAAGTTGCTCCCATAAGTTGTCTCCGCTGTGTTTGATGGTGTTTTTATTATTATAATAAACGATTCTCACACGGAGCTGAGGGAGTGGCTCCAGTTTCACACTTAGAATGATGCTAAGCTACGTTTCTTTTGTGCCGCCGCTAATTCATGTGGAAGTCTTGTTTTTCTTGCTAAATAGATGCTGTGTTGTTGTTTAATGTGAACAGAAAGGAGGTAAACAAACGGACTAATTGTGATGTAGTTGTGGTGTGTGTGTGTGTGTGGGGGGGGGGGGGGGGGGGGAGTGCCGCCCCGGTGTTTCGGTGAATGTGGAGCCAAGGGAGCCAGGCGGATATTTGAGCCCCAGGGGGAGTGAAGCGCTCCCCTCCAGGGAGAGGCTGAGGGGATTTGGTTCGGGGTCCCACCTGGACCCTGTGGGGCCCTGTGGGGCCTCTTCCTGCAAAGACCCCGGAGAACTGAGGGAGACGGGACTCGGGGGGGCTCACCTGTTTGTTTGTTTGTTTAGCTGTTTGGCTTTTCGATGTTTGTATTTATTTAGATGTTTCCGTGAGAGATGAAGAGTTTAAATCTTAAACTAAATGAAAAATAAGCATAGTTTCAATCTTAAGATGATTTTTACTAAACTTAAACCTCAGAAAAACTTTTCAAACTCACTGGACTAAAATACAAATGAATAGAAAGAAATTATTTTTAAACAGAAACCTAAATCATCTGTTTTTTAAATTATGATGGAGGACTCTAATACGAGCAGCATTTCCCATGAGAACGAGACTCCTGAAAGCAAACAACAATATCCTTAAAGTGTGTTTGCTCGAGTCAACACATCCTCACTGCGCACACACACACACACACACACACACACACACAACCTGCCGGTGTGCGTCTACACGTGGTATCACACGTGGAACTGGTCTGGTCTCCACAGTCCAGCAGGTTAATAACCAAAGTGTCCAAGCAGATCGTCAGCGTTGAAGCTCTGTAGTCCTTCAGAGTGAAGTCCAGAAAAACACTGTTTGATTAGAGGAGCTCCGGAGGAACGTTTCTCTTCCTGAGGTGACCATTCGTAGAAATGTTCTTTTACGTTGGTCTTGAACTCATCGGTCACGAGTTCCAAACAAATTCACCTCTTCATCCAAGTGACAAAGTGTTTAGCGCGTCTCTCGTGGTGTCGTTGCAGACTGGCAGAAGACGGAGGCCCAGAAGAGACGAGAGCAGCTGCTGCTGGATGAGCTGGTCATACTGGTCAACAAACGGGACGCGCTGGTCAGAGACCTGGACGCCCAGGAGAAACAGTAAGTTACCCACAAGCCTCTGACACGGTCCGACTCGAACATCCAACGGGCCCCCTGTGGGGAGCGGAGCGAGACAGCGTCTGCTGCCTGTCTGTACATTCCAGAAGGTTCCCCAGAAACCAGTTAAACAGTAGTTGCGTTCGTGCGGCGGAGGCACACCTGCATTAAGGCGGGATCTCTTCCAGATTGGCCAACAGGGTGCCAGGTACAGTGGTTACCTGTGTGTGTGTGTGTGTGTGTGTGTGTGTGTGTGTGCACCTCCTCCTTCTCCCCCATCCGACCACATCTGACCTCTTCACCTTTGCCCTCCTCAGGGCCGAGGAGGAGGACGAGCACCTGGAGAGGACGCTGGAGCAGAACAAAGGAAAGATGGCCAAGAAAGAGGAGAAGTGTGTGCTTCAATGATTGTCACTTCAGAAACACAACCAACAAATGTAGCCGATAAAAGAAATGTATCTCATTATTATGATGACTATGAATATGATCTTTTCCGAAACGTTTCCGGTTGTTTTGTTTTGGTCAAGTTAACCGCAGAGACCCGGCAGGTTTAAGAGGCCCTGCGATGCCTTCGCACCAACTTTATACTGACTCAAACTGACCCACTCACACAACGTTTTTTATTTTTATTATCCTGCTTTTACTTTTACGGTACGTGTCTGTAATATAAATACCTGTAAGACGAGAGCAGTGCTACAATAAACCCGTGTGATATTTTTGCATGAAGTGATGCAGCACAGCCCTCTCTGTGTGAATGTGGACCAGTGGGTTTGAGGTACAGCACAACTGGGTTTAATGGGGGGGGGGGGGTGACGTTGCAGTTAAAAAGGAGAAGAAAAAAGAGTCGTTATGATATCAGTCTTTTCAAGCTACTGCGTTACTTGACTGCATCTTTTTAATTATTTCATTTCAGTGTTTTTACTTGTAAAATATCTTAAGGGGGGGGGGGGGCGCATTCATAAATCTTGCTTTTTTTATTGTCTTGGCTTGAAAGCAGTTTACCAAAAGAAAGAATATGTTTAAAAATTAAATCTCATGTTGTATATTTTCATCACTGCTCTGATTAATCGCTTCAAAAAATCCTTTTTTTCTTTCTTTTTTTGTCAGGATTCATGCAGTCAAAAAAAATCTATATATATTATTTATTGCCGTTTGTCCTTTTTAAGCTGCTTGTAAGTGAACCTGCCATCACGTCTCATGTGCATTTTGCTCAACAACTTTTTGGTTTGTATTTATTGTATTCTGAAGGAGAGGAATATGCTTTCCACGTGCATCGCTTAGAGCTCCACATCTGGTGCAGCTGTCCTTTACCTGTTGAACACCTGTTTATTTATTCCAGTGTCATAACCCAAGTCTTCAATAATAAAGTCCTTATGATTTCATACTCCACAGAGGCGCGTGTGGCCTGTTTGTAACCCGGGATTTATTTTTAAAGCTGCAGGTTTTTAGTTTCAATATTTCATCGCTGGATTTTATTATTATAGTTGCAAATCTAAAACTAGTAATCCAAACACCTTTACCTTTCCTTATTTTGCACGTTAACTTATTGAAATGCACGCACGCCTTTGCACATAAGTGGCCCATCACTTGTTAGCGCTGCTTATTATTGGCGCTCCGTTCAATTCCCCCGCGACTTGTGCGTGTTTATAAATTAAAATTGGCGTTTCTTTTTGTTTTGTTTGAGGTGCTGAGCAGGTTCCTCTGAGGAAGATTAGAGAAATCACTTTGTACCGAGCAGATGCTTTTTTCTTCTCCCCCCCCCTCCTCTCTCTCTCTCTCTTCGGGCCGCTTCTGAGCGCGCTGGAGACGGGGGGGCCGAGCTGGAGAGACTCGGTCACCCGCAACCAGGAGCGGGATGGAGAGGGAAACAAAACAAAAAGTCTCGTTTTTTTAGATGTAGAAAAATAATATTCCACCACCTTAAATGTCCCATATTTCTTTCCCACTCGCACTACTTTTATGAATGTCAAACTGAAACGGAGAGAGAATAAATGTCCCTGAAATAAATCCTCCGCTCCGTCCCCTGCAGGCAGCCTCGCATCCCCGATTAAAGCCGGGAAATAGGTTGTGACAGCAGACGTCCTCCCCGGCCTTCCTCATACTCTCAAAATTAATTTGCTGATTCATTTTCTTCTCTGCTTGGGACCCCGACCGTATACGTGCACTCTACGTCCCCCCCCCCCCCCGAGGCGCTTTTTTTTGTTTTTACTCCGTATTATGGCGCGTTTTTATCGCGCGGGTCTGTAACCTGGAGAAGGAAAGCAAAGAGCCCAAAACGGCTGAAGGACGTCGGTGCAGTCAGAGGGCTGTCTGTGTGTAGAGGAAACCTTTAAAATGATTCACAGCACCCGGCACTTCTGCGTGGATTTAAACGTGTTATATAAATAGTTTAAATATGTTTTGTAAAAGCTTGTTGATTTTTTTTTTTTTTTTTCATGCGCAAAACTTAACTTTGCCTCCTAAAGTTGTGATGTTTGTTCCTCTTAACATCACTATTTAATCCTTTTTTATATTAAACCACTGCGCGTCTAAAGAAATTACTTAAAGTCATAATTAAACCAACTACTTTACAATGATAAATCTATTTGTATTTAAATATTTCGTTTATTTCTGGAGTGAATAAAGAGCAAAATGTCCCGTCTTACCTCCGCAGAGTCACTCGGGTGTCTTTAATGTTCCCGTTGAAGCAGAAGGAGTGAAAAAAAAACCCATTTGGAGTCATTTCCCTATTTTTCAGTGAATAAGAGCGACGCGCTGCGTAAAAGGCGGCGGCGCCTCCGCGCTGCAGTGCAGCTGAGGATCCTTCAGCCGAATGGATTATCTCCTGAGCTTTGATGTCTCCTGGCCTCACCTCACAGGTGCTGAGCGCCGCTCGGCCTCCGCGGTAACTTCCTTTTTCGTCCCAAAAAAAAAGATAGAAACTGCACCTGAGGGAGCCCGGGTCTCCGCGTGCGGTGCCCGGGCTCCTATACAGCGCTGTGTTTTATGCATCATCGTTTTAATAAGCACCGACAACATCCCCGCAGATCCCCGCTTCCAATCCTGCCGGCTGAAGGGACAAAACTTTTCCCCCTCCTCTCCTCGCCGCCTAATCCCAGGCTTTACCAGCTCAGCATTAAGAAAAATTCAACTGCAATTTGGGATTAGACAAAATACTCTTATTACAAAAGGTTGGTGCAACTTGATAACTTGATACTTGTTCAGGGGTTTATCTCGGGGTCTTACTCACATCGAGAGAGGAAAAAAACAAGAAATAGTGGAAATGTCAGAATAACCCGACTCATTGTGTTGTGAGGGCCATATTTGTTGAATGGCCTTTTTGCATAATTTAACACTGTGTGTGTGCGTGCGTGCGCGTAGAGGAGAGGAGGGGTGATGGTATTTCGGCCAGACCCTCCACGGGCCCTCTGACTGCTCGGACTTCAGATATGGAAATAAATAAAAATAACACAAACTCCAATTTAACACCCCCCCCCCCCTCCCCTCCCCAAAACACCCGCTCTTTTACGACACATTTCTTCTCAGTAGTCACCTCTGTTCATGTTCTCACATCATTCGTAGATTTAGAAACACTCACTGTCGCCATCGGTCAGATTTTTACGTTTGATTTTGGCCTCCGTGCGTAAAAAGACATGGATGGATGTTCGTGTATATTACGGTGCGTTCAGGTGCCCGTATGCTCCTCCGTGTTCCTGCCTGTAATAAGCAAGCGTCACTAGGCCTCCATGACGGTGGTCGACTATTGGTGTCTAAGTTTCTCTGTCAAAGTATTTTAAGGCCTCCACTTTGAGCCTCCTCTTCCTCACTCACACACTCGCACATGTAAAATGTCATTTCCATCCTGCAGCTTCTCTCTCTGAACATTAGCTCGCTTTCAGCTCAGGCCTCATTTACAGAAGTTGATGTGTTTTTTTCTGCAGAGATCCACAAAGGATAGCCGAGCTGAGCTGCGACCCTCGCTCTGTTCTGTGTGATGGGTTCAAAAACACATTTAAAAAAGAAGAACCATCGACGTATAAAGTGCAGGATGTGATTCAGTGACCGCAGCTTCTGCTGCTGATTTTTCTTCTTTTTCGTTTTCCTCGCAGTGAGTTTGAGGTCTATCCCTATTAAACTTTACGTCAACCATCCTCAAATGTAATTCTAAATGGGGATTAGACCTCATTAATATTCATGAGGACTGGTGTGTGGGGGGGGGGGGGGAGAGAGGAGGGGGTGTATCACAATAAAATCAAAATGGATATAAATTTAACTTATTTTCTCATCACAGAGGAATAAACGGTAAAAAATAAACAGCATTAATAAGGAGCTGAGGATTCTCTGCATTATAAAATCGGTTGTCTGCTGTTGATTAAACTAACATGCAGCTTTCTGTCAAACTAAGCACCCGTTTAAACCTTTAAACCCTTAAAACAACCGTTTCTCCTTTAATTTATTCCTCGGAATCGTGTGTTTTTTTGTCCTTTGACTGATTTGATGTTTTTGAGGAAATGAAACGACAGGAAGCAAGAAAACAGCTCGTTTCTATAAAGTAAATACGTTTTAAATGGTGGGAAACCGCTTTAGTCCTTCGACAGGACTAGATGCTGCCATTGCATCCGCGTGCAAAAATAAATAAAATTAGAAAAGGTTTCTGTAAAATATCTTCTTAAATTTGGTTTCTTCTTTTACGCACTTTGGCGCACACGCAGAGCGCAGACGCCGTCTCTCTTGCAGGCCTGTGAAACATTTCCATCTTTTTACAAACCTCTCTTTGGTTCGTCTGGTCTCGGGACCGGGACCGAGAGAGGAGGAGGAGGCGGAGGAGGGGGAGAGGGTGAGGGTAAGTGGGAGTGGACTCTCCCGGCTGCCACCGCGGCGCCCTATAGGCCGCCCCCGCCGTCCGTCAGAGCGGGGACGCGCGCCGATTGGCTGCAGGAGGCGGATCCGCAGGTGTCCTCCGCTCATAGAGGCGCAGGGCGGAGAGAAGGTGATCAATCTCCATCCGTCTCCTAGAAATCACCTTAACACTCTGACAGACAACGACAAGCCCCCTGAAAGCAAATGAGTTTGATTTATTTGGCTGCAATAAAAATAAAAGAAGAGAGAAACACCCGGAACCGCACCGAGGACGCGGTGACGCCCCGCGCGCTGATAAACTGCGTGTTTTTCTCCGCGATGCCGCTCCGTTTGCACACTGTTTGTTTTTGAGCAAGTCGGCCGTCTTCTGAGTTTTGTGCCCTGCAGACTTCCCGCTGCTGGATAATTTACTGCTGCTCGCGTGTTGTGGCCCGAAGAGCTCGGGAGAAGAGAAGAGGCGGAAATAAACCAGGTAAGGTTTCTCCTCTTTCACGCATTTAAAGTCTGTTGTTTTGTGACGTTTGTGCGCATTTTACTCACAAAACTATGCGTCATTAACAGAAGCGGCTGAAGTGTAAAAAGTAATTAACGTTAACGTATTTTAACGTTAAACTCTGACGTCTGCAGCGAAGGTTTTCAATTTGCACCTCTGCACGTTTTTTTTAGCGGAGATATCAATTAATCGGCGCCGCGGAGGACTCCGACCTGAACCGGGTGAATTAAGTCAACTTCCTCCGGAGGAGATCATTTTAATATTTCCATTCCTGTTCATTCCTGCGAGTTTTATATTTGAGAGCAATTGGCCATTGAAGCGTTTGAACCACTTAGTAGATAATTGGAGAGGCGTGTTTTTGTTTTTTGTTCATGTATTTAGCTGATAAGAGCTCCTCTGAAACGCGCTCTCCCCGGAGGTCTAATCTAAATTCTAATTGAGTTCATTTGCACCGAGATCTCGCCTTCTTCTCTGCGGCCCTGCTGACGGTCACAAGCTGCGGATACGCGTTTGGTTGTTTGTGGTCAGTTACGAGCTCATTGTTAAAATAAATATCTTCTTCACAGCCACGCCGTTAACGCACGCGCTTTAAACTTGTGTTTTATTCGTCAGTCAGAAGTGAAACAAATCAAACCGTGATCAGTTTCTCTTAAAGCTCCACCGGGAGGATCAGTGTTTCTGGGTGTGGATGCAGCTTCATGTTGAATTCGTGGATTCAGATAAAATATTCTTATTTGCTGCAGTAAACTGAGGAAATGTTATTTGTTCCTAAAATAAGTATAAATCGTCCTGAGAAACACAAACCAGCTCAAGTAAAAAGTAGGCCTTTATAATATATAACCACAGAATAAACACGCATTTTAAAAGCACGGACATGGATGACAACAATATTTGTGCTTCACAGAAAATATGATTTTTAATCAGCTGATCGTGACGTGAAGAAACAGTTTCTCTTTTTGGAGTTTGGTTCTGTTCCCCTGAGCGTCCCAATAACGGAGCTGACTGAATACAAGCGAGACTAAAGTGAATTCTTACTAACGAGTGAACTGAACTCCTCGCGCAGATCTCAGGTGATTTTATTCTGTTGACGTGAGATCCACAGGAGCCTCGTGCTGCTCAGCACACACAAAGTGTGACGACCCGAAACAAACACGAGCGACTTCAGACGAACACAGCTGTGATTTATATAGATTATAGAACCGCAGCCATAATCCATCTTTATACGCGCGTGAGTGTGTGTGAGTGCAGGCCTACACACACACACACACACACACACACCAAACACACATTTTACTCATAATACTATAAAAAAAAAGTGACGGAACAATACATAATTCTGCGTTTTTTAGGAGCTCATTTAATTGAGACACGTGAGCTCCTTTCAGCGTTTTACTTTCTGACTAAAGCGACACAAATATTTCATTATTTAAGATCACCCTGACATGACTCATTACATAATGGAGCCCAAATAAACTAGTACGGTTTAATTATGAAAAGGATTTAAATGATGGAAAATAGTCTTATTTGTTACACCATAGGGAAATGTATGATTACAAATAAAACCGTAATATTCTTTAGGAGGAGGAGCGCTGGTCAATAAAACATGAATGTAGATAAACATTCAATGTTTTCTACAACGCGATGATTTAATGACAAAAAACGCGCGTTAACTTTTCAGTTTCACTCCGTTCTCATCTCATCAAAAGATTTAAATTAAAGCTGACCGCGTGAGTTTAATCTGTTATTAACGTTGTTTCATTTTTCTTTCTCACCAAAGTAAATCCAATATTCCTGAACGAATTTAATGTTCGTCTCCGCGCCTGAACCGTCAGTTTATCTTCCGCTATAATTCATGCTTTAATGTCCTAATAAATAATATAAATACTAATCATGTGATCTATGGGAGCTTTATGAGAGTCAACCCGAACGATGCTTCAGTGGTTTCCTGCGTAAAGTCCCAGTTTGACTCACTGGTTCACCCGCCGAACATAAAACATGAGATATTTCTAATTCGTGGTATAAAATTAACATGTTGGAGTTATTCCTAAATATCCCGCTGAGCATTTAGGATGAAATATTATATATATATATATATATATATATATATATATATATATATATATATATATATATATATATATATATATATATATATATATATATATATATATATATATATATATATATATATATATATATATATTTTTTTTTATGTTTTCTTCCTGAATCGCTGGTAACCCCCCCCCCCCCCCCCCGTGTGCAGTGACTAGGATCGGCCCCCTGTCCCGTCAAGCTGCAGCATCGGGGGAAACCGAACCACTGGCCTGAGCTGGGTGGAGCAGTGACCGCCTGTAGCATGATGTCCTACCTCAAACAGCCCCCCTACGGCGTCAACGGCCTGGGGCTCAGCGGCGCTGCCATGGACCTGCTGCACCCCTCAGTGGGCTACCCATGTAGGAGACGCGCGCGCGCACACACACACACACACACACTTTACACGTGAATGCTCCCAGTTTGGACCAGTAAGAGCTCCAGACATCATGACGAAAATTACTAAAATATCTACAAATTAATGATGTGTTAGGCCTTTAATAATAATAATAATAATGATTTTGTTGTTGTTAATAATAACTATTATTCATATTATTGTGGTTATGTGTAATGATAATAACAATAATAATAATGTTTAGACGTGTAAAAAAGTTTACAGAAGGGAAACAAACAGCCATGTAAAATAATAAATGTATATTTTTCTATGCATTATAGATATAAAGTAATTACTCTAGTCTTCACATTAAGTGATTAAACTGTTTATCTTCTACTGTCATTATGGAGCAGTTTAAAAGGAAATATTAAATGTGCTTTAAGTTCATTCTCTTTATCAGGTTTAAATTGTCTCTACAGTAAAGAAACTAGCAGAAATAAAATGTACTTTTTCTCGCTTAATAATGACAACAAAGTTGAAGTAATGTTGAAGTCCTGCGTGTTTTTGGGGTGGTTTTATTAACGTTGTTTCATTTGTATTTATTATTGTAGCCACTCCCAGGAAGCAGCGCCGGGAGCGGACCACCTTCACCCGCTCGCAGCTCGACATCCTGGAGTCTCTGTTCGGGAAGACCCGGTACCCGGACATCTTCATGCGCGAGGAGGTCGCTCTGAAGATCAACCTGCCGGAGTCCAGAGTGCAGGTGAGAAGTGACGCGTTTTAAAATATAAAAAAAAACTCCCGCCGAAACCTTCGTGTGGAAAAAAACGTCCCACAGACGCACGTGGCCTCGGGGTTAACTCTGGAATAGATATTAACTTATAACGATACATTATGTTATTAGATATATTAAACGGGTTATTGACTCACTATTATACCACCGTGTCACCAGGTCATTATAATACACAAACACTTAATGTCACCAAACAGGCTTAAACTGAGCAGTGTTGCTCAAAATCAATTATTCGTGATTAATTAAAAGTTCAAGAGTTATTCATGTGTTCACTCTCTGAGAGCAGCAATTAGTTTTAAACACAGTTAAATGTTTTTAAATTGACCTTCATGTGCTAATTAACAGTGAACTTAATGCTAGCTTGCTAACTGTTGGCTATCATCGATAAATCAGATCAGGATCAATATTTTTATGTTATTTGTATCAATAAATGTGACTAAAAGGTACTTTATTGTGTAATGTGACAGGATGATTATATAACTAATTTATGAGGAAAACAATGTGGTGATTTTAGAGCTGCCTCTGAATGGTGTTGAAACACAGACTGGTTTCTTTATACTGGTTATGTAACTGTAGGCAGTTTAACTGGATGGTTGCCTTCAAGTGTCGTGGTTATTTATACAATCTCCTCTTTCTCTGTTCCTGTTTAACTCGCATCACTGTTTAACCTCTTGATTCAATGAATGGATCCAGATTAAAATGTTCACATTGATGTAAACAAAACGATTAGAAAAGCTTTCTTTCAATCGAGTATTTCATAATTATTTGATGGAACGTAACAGGCTGTATGTAATATGATCTGAAATATGGGATCTGCTCTGAGGATGTTCAGAGTATTGAAAGTACTCTGCAAACAACTGGCTGCTACTACAATGTTGAACAAATACGACTCTTCAAAGGCTTTAGGGGGGAAAACCAAGGCAGGCCAGTTATTCTCAGAATGCGTGTGTGAAACAAAATGCTCTCCATGATCCGGCCTCGAGTTACCTCACTGTGTGGTGAAACCCGAGAGCCTGTTATCGTAGAGCCGTCTACCAGCTATGAAATTAGACCCCGTGATGGTGGGTCCGAGCCAAAGGGGGCCGGGGGTGGAAATGAACCTCGATGGCTAATAACCCCTCAATTTGCCTCCATAATGTACTCCCAACGTGGCCTGGGAGTCTCTTCTTCTTCTTCTTCTTTTAAATGAAATGCTGAAGTTGTTTGTGCGCTCTCATGGGTTCTAGGTGTGGTTCAAGAACCGGAGGGCCAAGTGTCGCCAGCAGCAGCAGAGCGGCAACAGCGCCAAAGCCCGGCCGCCCAAGAAGAAGTCGTCTCCGGCCCGGGAGAGCACGGGCTCCGAGAGCAGCGGTCAGTTCACGCCACCGGCCGTCTCCAGCACCGGTTCCTCCTCGTCCTCGTCCTCCTCCGCCAATCACACGGGCCCGGCGGCGGGAGCGGCGCTCAGCAGCACCTCTACCTCCATCGGCACCGTCTCCTCCATCTGGAGCCCCGCCATCTCCCCCGGAAACGCACCCGCTACCGCTGTGGCCCCGCTGCCGGAGCCCGGACCGGCCTCCAACGCCTCCTGTATGCAGCGTTCGATGGCGGGCTCCGCCGCCGCCGCCGCCACCTCCTACCCGATGTCCTACAACCAGACGCCGGGCTACGGCCAGAGCTACCCGACCCCGTCCGGCTCCTACTTCAGCGGCGTGGACTGCAGCTCCTACCTGGCCCCCATGCACTCCCACCACCACCCCCACCAGCTCAGCCCCATGGCGGCCTCCTCCATGTCGGGCCACCCGCACCACCACATCGGCCAGTCGTCGGGCCACCACCACCACCACCACCACCAGGCCTACGGCGGCTCCGGCCTGGCCTTCAACTCCTCCGACTGCCTGGATTACAAAGAGCAGACTGCAGCCTCCTCGTGGAAGCTCAACTTTAACACCACAGACTGCTTGGACTACAAAGACCAGGCCTCCTGGAGGTTCCAGGTCTTGTGATCAAGCTTTTTATCCCCCCCCCCCCTCCCTGCTCGCCGGCTCCCCCTCTTCTTCTTCTTTCATTCCCCAGATTAGCATATTGCTTGTTTTTTCAAAAGACAAAAAGAGTTTATGAACCACAAGATCAGCAATCGGACTTTGTTTTTTCCTCCCTCTCTCGTCCTCCACGTCTTTTAAAAAACATATTTAACAAAAACGGAAGAAGAGAAACAGTTGAAGTTCTGAGAACATCCGGAGCAGCTTCCTGACGATGAAGAACGAGTTTTTAACGAAGCTCTCTGGAGGAATACGCACCTCTTTACCTCCGGACCCCCAAATCAAACCCTGTATCGTTTTATTTCTCAAATTGGTTATTTTAGGATGACAGAGATTTTTAGTCAGCGACGTCGAGGAGCTGAAATATGTAAATATGTATTTGGGTCAGTTACATTGACCATGTTTTAGTTGGTGGGTTTTTTTGTTTTTTTTTCCAAATTTGAAAAATTGTTTACCACTTTGGGAGAAAAAAAACAAAAGAAGAAAAAAAACAACGTGTATGTAAATCTTTCCAAATATTCCAAAGAGAACAAATTGGCCATAAAGTTCAGCTTTTATATGTTTCACTCAGAAAAAATAAATGTTTTACAATTTGAATTGTCTTGAGGGGAAAAACTCTAAAACATAGATGCAGAACTCTTCTTTGTTTTCCAGATATTATTATTATTATTATTGTTATTATTCTAACCTCCTCTCATTGGACATGTTTGAAACCGCAGCACTTGACTTGATATTTGGAGTCAGAGCGTTTTTATTTTTTCTGGAGAGGAAAAAAATGTGGATTAATATCTCCAGAAATGACAGTAAGATGTTGAATGTATCTTTAAGGAGAAACCACCCTCACATACATGTTCATCCAATAAAGATCCGTTCAGTCATCTCGATCCTCCGCACTGGATTCTGTCTCACTTCGGTCCAACAACGAGTCAAGTTTTACTTTATTTTATCCCAGAACATAACTCAAGATTCCTGTTTTCTCTCGTTTCGAACTAGTCACACTTTTATTTAAAAGCTTGTTGATTTATTTGTATTTCCTCCTCATTATAACGGGGTAAATGCAAATGAGTCCATAATTAATAGGAGGGGCCTCGCGCATCCCCGTGTTTAATCCTCGCTGTCTTAAATTGAAACACTAACGTCTCCCCTCGCTTCAGGGAGACCAAGTGTCTGTTTGTCTTTTCTTTTTTTTTTAACTGCAGCGTTAAAAAAAGGCCTTAAATATTGAGCCGCGAGACATTTGATCGAGGCGTAATTAATGCAGCGCGTGATAATTACTCCCGCGCCCTCAGTTGGTTTTCTCCTAAATAACCTGCAGGAATTCTAACCGCCTCTGATGCGTAATTGCGAAGGTGGGGCAGGTTAGGGGGTCAGGTGCGCGCGCGTGTGTGCGTGTCACGCTTGCAGGCATACACGCATTATAAAAGAGGGGGGGGGGGCACTAAAAGAAAACATCGCGTGGGTTCTCTGGAGAGGTTGTTTCTGGAGGAAAACATCGCTTCATGCTAATTAATTTCCCCCAATATTTAAAACAATCAACGTCCTTCTGTAAATAAACTAACCCCCAAAACAGAAACGTTTGTGTGAATTAGGAACTTTTTAATAATTTCAACTTTTTAGTGTCCAGTCACGAGGATGTTTGAGGGCTGTAACTATCGATTACTTTTATTAAAAGCTTAGTTTGACACATTTATTAAAACAATAAATCCATTAATCGAGAACATGAAGTGAAGATGTTTATCACAATTAAAGCTCAGTCACAAGCCCAAAATATCCACTATTAACACAGAGAAGCAATACTGGACATCCATCATTATTTTAAAATAGCTCTGTCTCTCTCTCTCTCTCTCTCTCTCCCCCCCCCCTCTTTATGTAAATGAAGGTCGCAGCTGAATAAATATCTGCCGATCAGAACGTTAAACATGTTTGCGCCAAGACGCGCAAACAGCGCGAGTGTCCACGAACAGCGGCGGATTTGTTCGGATTTGCATCAAACAAACATTCGCGACCAAATCTTGTGTTTTTTTTTAATTCAAAGAGGGTTTGAGAGAGAGAGGCAGCTGCTCACCTTCAAACGGTGGAAACGTATTGATTGTTTATTATTGGATGTTTATTATTGGATGTGTCCTCTGAAGGAGAGCAGCTGAGGGCCGAGATGGCGCAACGAGCAGAAGTTTCTCTGCAGCATCCAATAAATAACTAAACATGTTAATACAAGTCGAATAAAACATGAAATATAACTTATATGATTATTGTTTACCAGCTGCTAAATGAAGCTAAAAGTAAAACAATGTCACGTGATGTTTAAAAAAAAAAAAGAGAAAATTATAATTCAAATCGCTTTGAACGCACGAGCGACTTGTTTCATTTCATTCTCTGGAGTTCCTGCAGCTGTTTGTGCAGAAACTCTTTCTTGTATTTAAAGCGTTTGTCATGAAACACGAGAGAGAGTGTTTCATTCTCACTTCACTTCTGTTTTCAGCTGCTGGTTGAATTTACTGTTTTCGAGACAAACGCATTAAAACAATAGAGAATATTTTTCACTTAAAGTCAAACTGAGATGCTTTAAAATGCAGAAAGATGAAAGAACATGTTTCTAAACATGTTAATTAGTTTAAGTTTATAGAAGAAAACCACCAACACTTAAAAGGTATTTTCTTCTTCTAATATTTGATGCTTTTTATGTCTGTGTGGAGACAATAGTTAAACTAGAATCATGAAGAGATGAATGTTGAATTGTTACAGTGCAGACGTGTTGGTTCACTGAACGACTCAAACACACATCGGCTTCATTTACCTTTCACAAGGTATGTGAACTCAATGTATTCAAATATAAAAACATGTGTCGAAATAATCAAGATTATAATAAACTTCATCAACCAAAGAACAAATCAGTTAGTTTTCTCCTAAACATTCTTTAAATGTAACTCATCAGGTTTTTCTACGTTTCAAGACGAATATGGAACGATATCTCATAATCTATAATCAAATAGTTCCTCTCTTTGTTGAACACACCTTTGTGTATTTTTAGAGATGCACATTCTTCGAGTTCTTTGAGAAGATTTTAGATGAACACAGAGTTCAACCAGCACGTTTTATTTTGAGGACAAATATATTTTAAATAGTTTCTCACCCAAGAAATGACATCATCAGTTCTTTAGTGTACGCAGGTTATTGGACCAGTTCATCGCTGTGTGTGTGTGTTTGAACGTGACATCTACTTACCTGTGTGTGTGTGTGTGTGTGTGTGTGTGTCTTCCCTTTATCCTTCTGTCTGGACCATTTGCTCTTGTGCAGCTGACACTCATCTGGCCTTCACACGCGTTCAGTAGGCGATCGATCGCAGCGCGTCGCCCGTTGTCACCCGCTGACCTCGCGCTGACCTCTCGCTGAAGGAGTCTGGATGCTCGAGGACTAAACTGTTGACGTTTTGTTCACACTGTCCAGAAGATGAACTGGAACCGAGACGGACATTTTATTTATTTTTTTCTTTGCATGAGTGGTTTTGATTTGTATCTAGAAACACAGACAGACGAGAAGAGCTTTAGAGAGTGTGTGTGTGTGTGTGTGTGTGTGTGTGTGTGTGTGTGTGTGTGTGTGTGTGTGTGTGTGTGGTTTGTGAGGCCTCGATAAAGTTGAGGTCGGAAGATGTTCTGATAGCAGCTCGGCATGCTGGGACTGTTTTCTTCTGTTTCCATGCAGGACAGGAAGGAGAAAAACAACAAAACCGGTCTCTGATTGGCTGTCGACTGTCGCCAGACTTTGGCTTCGCCGTGTGTTGATAGGCCGAGCAGTGAGAGGCGATACAGAGGAGGATTGTGTTTACCTGGGAGGTTAATCAGAGGTCAACTGTACACCTGATGTGGGCGGAGTCTAAGGCCTCCGTCTCCGGTTTCTCTGTCAGAGAAAAAGGGTTTATTTTGTTTTGTTTAACGTCGAGTCTGGGCAACATGAAGCCGGTGGAGCTGCAGTGGATTTTCTCGTCTCCTGTTTGACATGCAGGTAAATAAAGACACCTCGAATCCAAACTCGCAGAAGGCGAGAGTCCCGGTGGTTCCTGAGGAGTCCAGGTGGAAAGCAGCTTAGTCATCCCGACACGAGGCACTGAGAGCGCTGGTGGGTTTAACATACTTTAGATTTAAGTTGAGTAGCGGACACAGTCGGGACCACGTCGAGCCTCTTTCATGTATCTTCTGGAGGGAAACTCGTCCCTCCACAGGAGAGGAATCACAGGAGGATTTAGTCCTTTGGTCACCTGACTTCAAGTGGTTTTGGGAGGTTCTTCTAAAAGCTTTAGGAAATAGATGTCAAATTTAACAAAAACACCTTTCCTTAAACCTAACAAAGTATTTCACGATCTTTTCCTAAACCTAACAAAGTATTTCACGATCTTTTCCTTAAACCTAACAAAGTATTTCACGATCTTTTCCTAAACCTAACAAAGTATTTCACGATCTTTTCCTAAACCTAGATCGCGCCGTTAGCATAATTAGCTATGAGCCACCGACTCAGCCGTCGCCATGTTGAGAGCCATTGAGAGGCAATCAAAATGCTCCTAATCAAAGTTGTTTGTTTTTTTAAGTAAAAAAAATCAAATGTGAAACTGCTTTTTCGTGTTTGAACATAATAGTAAATTGAATATTTTTTGTGGATTTGGACAAAACAAGACATTTGATGTGAGCATGCTAATTAGCACTGAACACAAAGCACAGCTGACGTCATTAGTTTATCAGTAAATTGAAGGATTTCCTTCTCTTTTGGAGTAGTTGATGGGAAACCAGACAAGAGTTGACCGGTGGACGCAGTTCTTCTTCTTCTGTCTTCTGGACAGAACGACTTCCTTCATATTCTGAACCGGTTGCGTCAGAGAAAGTAGGGCCGGAGCAGAGAGGCATTTAAAGGAGGACTCGCGTTATCTCATGTGGAAACGATGCGGCAGCATTCGACCCTCGTCCCGAGTCACAACTTGTCTTTTTCCCCTGAAGCCCTTCAGACGTGGGGAAGCTCAATGGAGGCTCGTTGGGCCTGCAGCCTTCAGTGTTTCCCACCGAGGACGACGTCTGACCAGTCGGCCACGTTTCCTCCTTTTAGTTTGTTCTAAACCGACAACATTTCTCTCCACTCTCAACTCTGAAGTTATAAAATCAAATTACAGAAATCCTCAGATGTTTTGGGGTAAAATGTTTAGTCATCACCAATCACAGATATTACAATCTGTTGTATTTAACCATATTTTACAGCTGATGTCTTCAAGAGTATCAGCAACGTTAAGTGTTTTAGCTGTTGAAAGGTTCCGGGGTCTCAACAGAACATTAGAGTTGATGACATTTGACCAAAAGTTGAACATTTATCTAAACTTTAATCTCTGAGCTCGTTTTAATCACAGGCTATCACATTATGAGGCCTTTTAGTCTCACAGGCACAAACAGATATTCAATACAGATACGTTGCACCATAATTAAGTAGATCTCATTCACTGAGTTGAGAACTAAGAAAACTCGACTCTCTTCTGTAATCTGAATAAGATCTTTTCAGTCAGTGGAGAGTGATTTAGTCTCTGTGACGTCTTTAATTGTCCTGACATATTATATTTTGGGGGATCTTGTGAAACAAACCTATAAAACATAGATCACCTCCCTGAGGGGAGACTTGATCAGTCCAATCAGAGCATCATTAGCTGTGATGAGGCCTCCGCAGAATCACTGCGCAGCTGCTGTACAGAGGAGAGAATTAAAAAACACAGATAACCTGGATAATAGCACGTGCCGGAGGCGTGACTCGTTTCCAAATGTTAACGAGGCCGTTTCACAGCTCCAGCACGCGCTGCAGTATGTTAATACCACTCATAAGCCTATCTCTGCCAGTCATCTCGGAAGGCAAAGATTTGAGCAGAATAAAGCTGCGGGGCCACATTTTAAATGAAGCATAACTATTTATGATTTTTACAACGCTGACATAATCGCTTAAAGGGTAACTGAGGAGAGGTCTCGTACTTTGTTGTATCATGAAAGAGCAGATTTCACTGTTTGCGTGTCAAAAAGGACAGAGAGATGGGAGGAGCTCGTGCTCGCCTGTTAAGCAATTTTGCAGCTTTTCATTGAAGTTGTCAAGTCAGACAATCAGCAGTTAATGCGGCCTTGGTTCGTAAATTATAAGACGTGTCAAGAGACGCACTGAAGGCACCGACAGAGCCACTTATCTCCAGCGGCCTCTGCAGTGTGACTGTATCATCGGAGGGGAAATATAACACGCTGATGTTTACATAAGAGAAGTATTAGCATCAGTCACAAATGTAATTCCTTTCACCTCTCCCTCTCGCGGAGGATCGGATCCCCAAAAAACATACAATGATTCTTTTTTTTAAACCTAACAAAAAAAAAAAGAGCAGAAAAGCATCCTCGCTGATCTTCTGTCCATTTTTCAACATCGCTCCTTGTTTATTTATTTTTATTTTTTTGGGTGGAAATCCTCTTAGAATGCAAAGTAAATAGATTACGATACAGTGAGGGATTAGGGCTCGCGCGGCGCTGTCAGATTAGTCGGTGAGCGCCGCGCGCCGACAGCTCTGACACGGACATGGCTGCTGTTCAGGAAAGGGGCTCCGCGCGACGCTTTAAAGACGCTGGTTGGCTCCTGTTCATGAATAAAACTGTGGCCCATAATCTTGGGCCAACGCACGCACGCACGCACGCACACACACACACACACACACACACACACACACACACACACACACACACACACACACACACACACACACACACACACACACACACACACACACACACACACACACACACACACACACACACACACACACACACACACCTGCAACATTCAATATGAGAGGTGGTGGAAGTCTTTATTTTATTTTTTCAGGCTGATTAATGAAAAGGTTTCAAACGTTTTCAGTCGGCGGAACCATTTCTCTTTCAAGGTTGATTTGGTGAAAACATCACCAAGAAAATAACCTGAATTCACCTCCAAATGTCACAGTTCAGATCCTTTTTTTAAAAGTTAAAATTGTACAATTTACTAACAAAAGTAATACAAAACTAATGTATTTACGTATCACACTCATGTATTGTATTCCTCATTTATCAGATATCAGTCAACTGCTGTTCTGTACAAGGTATTATTACAGGTGATTCCTCCGCATATAAGCATGTAGACAAAGAAAGTCTGTTGTTGGTGAAATGTTGTTGTGTCTCTTAGTTTGTTTCTTCAAACCATTCCTAGATGGACGACATGAAGCATCCCGAGGTCTTCACCGTCCTGAGAGAGAGAAAGAAAGAGTAAAGTTAGTTTGATAAATCTGAATTAACCATGTTTACATATGCAGACAGCTGATTGTCAGCACATGTTCGGCTCTTGTGATCTGAACTTGTGCTTCACGGATCATTTTACCTTTAAGTGCACCGAGAACTCCCAATTCACCTGATGATCTGAATCTGTACCGTGCTACTCTGTCCTTTTTATTCTACAGTCACACATCTGACCGACAGGAAAGACAGAATGTTAACTTTAGGGTTTAACTGATACAAACATGTATAAAACCATGTTTAAGTCGTGGAGCCCCATTCATTCTTTTAGTCAAATTAAATTGAGTACCTAGTTTAAAAACAAATGAAAAAAAGACCAACAAAACTTCTCAAGGCAAAAAGTCAAAGTATGTTGAAAAAAGTCATAGTATAGCGTGTCGAAAAAAGTCATAGTATAGCATGTCGAAAAAAGTCACCGTATAGCGTGTCGAAAAAAGTCACCGTATAGCGTGTCGAAAAAAGTCACCGTATAGCGTGTCGAAAAAAGTCACAGTATAGCGTGTCGAAAAAAGTCACAGTATAGCGTGTCGAAAAAAGTCACAGTATAGCGTGTCGAAAAAAGTCACAGTATAGCGTGTCGAAAAAAGTCACAGTATAGCGTGTCGAAAAAAGTCACAGTATAGCGTGTCGAAAAAAGTCATAAAAAAGTCATAGTATAGCGTGTCGAAAAAAGTCATAGTATAGCGTGTCGAAAAAAGTCATAGTATAGCGTGTCGAAAAAAGTCAGAGTATAACGTGTCGAAAAAAGTCACAGTATAGCGTGTCGAAAAAAGTCACAGTATAGCGTGTCGAAAAAAGTCACAGTATAGCGTGTCGAAAAAAGTCACAGTATAGCGTGTCGAAAAAAGTCACAGTATAGCGTGTCGAAAAAAGTCACAGTATAGCGTGTCGAAAAAAGTCACAGTATAGCGTGTCGAAAAAAGTCACAGTATAGCGTGTCGAAAAAAGTCACAGTATAGCGTGTCGAAAAAAGTCATAGTATAGCGTGTCGAAAAAAGTCATAAAAAAGTCATAGTATAGCGTGTCGAAAAAAGTCACAGTATAGCATGTCGAAAAAAGTCACAGTATAGCATGTTGAAAAAAGTCATAGTACAGCATGTTGAAAAAAGTCATAGTATAGCGTGTCGAAAAAAGTCATAGTATAGCATGTCGAAAAAAGTCATGGTATAGCATGTTGAAAAAAGTAATAAAAAAGTCATAGTATAGCATGTTGAAAAAAGTAATAAAAAAGTCATAGTATAGCATGTCGAAAAAAGTCATAAAAAAGTCATAGTATAGCATGTCGAAAAAAGTCATAGTATAGCATGTCGAAAAAAGTCATAGTATAGCATGTCGAAAAAAGTAATAAAAAAGTCATAGTATAGCATGTTGAAAAAAGTAATAAAAAAGTCATAGTATAGCATGTCGAAAAAAGTCAAATTATAGCATGTTGAAAAAAGTAATAAAAAAGTCATAGTATAGCATGTCGAAAAAAGTCATAAAAAAATCATAGTATAGCATGTCGAAAAAAGTCATAGTATAGCATGTTGAAAAAAGTCATAGTATAGCATGTCGAAAAAAGTAAAAAAAATCATAGTATAGCATGTCGAAAAAAGTCATAGTATAGCATGTCGAAAAAAGTAATAAAAAAATCATAGTATAGCATGTTGAAAAAAGTCATAGTATAGCATGTTGAAAAAAGTCATAGTATAGCATGTCGAAAAAAGTCATAGTATAGCGTGTCGAAAAAAGTCATAAAAAAGTCATAGTACAGCATGTCGAAAAAAGTCATAGTATAGCATGTTGAAAAAAGTCATAGTATAGCATGTCGAAAAAAGTAAAAAAAATCATAGTATAGCATGTCGAAAAAAGTCATAGTATAGCATGTCGAAAAAAGTAATAAAAAAGTCATAGTATAGCATGTTGAAAAAAGTCATAGTACAGCATGTCGAAAAAAGTCATAGTATAGCATGTCGAAAAAAGTCATAGTATAGCGTGTCGAAAAAAGTCATAGTATAGCATGTCGAAAAAAGTCATAGTATAGCGTGTCGAAAAAAGTCATAAAAAAGTCATAGTACAGCATGTCGAAAAAAGTCATAGTATAGCATGTTGAAAAAAGTCATAGTATAGCATGTCGAAAAAAGTAAAAAAAATCATAGTATAGCATGTCGAAAAAAGTCATAGTATAGCATGTCGAAAAAAGTAATAAAAAAATCATAGTATAGCATGTTGAAAAAAGTCATAGTATAGCATGTTGAAAAAAGTCATAGTATAGCATGTCGAAAAAAGTCATAGTATAGCGTGTCGAAAAAAGTCATAAAAAAGTCATAGTACAGCATGTCGAAAAAAGTCATAGTATAGCATGTCGAAAAAAGTCATAAAAAAGTCATAGTATAGCATGTTGAAAAAAGTCATAGTATAGCATGTCGAAAAAAGTCATAGTACAGCATGTCGAAAAAAGTCATAGTATAGCATGTCGAAAAAAGTCATAGTATAGCGTGTCGAAAAAAGTCATAGTATAGCATGTTGAAAAAAGTCATAGTATAGCATGTCGAAAAAAGTAAAAAAAATCATAGTATAGCATGTCGAAAAAAGTCATAGTATAGCATGTCGAAAAAAGTAATAAAAAAATCATAGTATAGCATGTTGAAAAAAGTCATAGTATAGCATGTTGAAAAAAGTCATAGTATAGCGTGTCGAAAAAAGTCATAAAAAAGTCATAGTACAGCATGTCGAAAAAAGTCATAGTATAGCATGTTGAAAAAAGTCATAGTATAGCATGTCGAAAAAAGTCATAGTATAGCGTGTCGAAAAAAGTCATAAAAAAGTCATAGTACAGCATGTCGAAAAAAGTCATAGTATAGCATGTTGAAAAAAGTCATAGTATAGCATGTCGAAAAAAGTCATAGTATAGCATGTCGAAAAAAGTAATAAAAAAGTCATAGTATAGCATGTTGAAAAAAGTCATAGTACAGCATGTCGAAAAAAGTCATAGTATAGCATGTCGAAAAAAGTCATAGTATAGCGTGTCGAAAAAAGTCATAGTATAGCATGTCGAAAAAAGTCATAGTATAGCGTGTCGAAAAAAGTCATAAAAAAGTCATAGTACAGCATGTCGAAAAAAGTCATAGTATAGCATGTTGAAAAAAGTCATAGTATAGCATGTCGAAAAAAGTAAAAAAAATCATAGTATAGCATGTCGAAAAAAGTCATAGTACAGCATGTCGAAAAAAGTCATAGTATAGCATGTCGAAAAAAGTCATAGTATAGCGTGTCGAAAAAAGTCATAGTCAAAGTATGTTGAAAAAAGTCATAGTATAGTATGTTGAAAAAAGTCATAGTATAGCATGTCGAAAAAAGTCATAGTATAGCATGTCGAAAAAAGTCATAAAAAAGTCAAAGAATACTATGAAATGTTACAGTATAGTATGTCATTTAAACGTCATGAGTAAAAACACGAGTTTGTCATAAAAAACTCAAAGTATAGTATTTGATAATACAGTACATCATAAAAATGCCGGATGAAAAGTAATGGTGTAGCATGTCATTAAAATGTCATATTGAACTCATAGTATCGTGTGTCATACAATGTTTGCCTCCGTCATGCAGTCCATCCAAAGTTGTATCACTTCATCATTTTTTACCACGAGACATTTGTGTGGAACCAGATAAATATTTGTATTTTTTAATCGATCGACTTATCGATTAATCAAATAATCTTTTCAGCTCTAAACATCAGAGCAGTTCAAAGTCAGTTACTGCAGATGTAGAAATATGTGGCTATAAGAACAAAGGGGGAAAATAAAGAGGACACTTGACTTTTACCGTCCATTTAGCATTTACAAGCAGCGTATAAACATTTCACACACGGTTTATAACGCACTATAATGTTGTTGACAGCAGAAATGAGTGTGAAGAAGTGCCATAGATGTGTTAGTGTTGGTACGCATGCTGAGGTGAACGTGCACATGTTAAAATATGGAGTGCAGTTGGCTGGAGAAGGACACAAACGCTACAGAAGAGGAATAATTCAGCGACATTATAGAAACGGCTTCCAGGTAACACACAGCAGAACACCACGAAAAAACACACGAGGAGAGCTGAGACCAATACACAAGGAAAAGAGGTCGAATACACAGGAAGTCAAGGAAACAGTCACTTCCTGTTCGGTCCGATCTGTAGGCTACTTGTAGTTTGTAGTTCGGATAGTCTGTAATTATATATATATATATGTGTGAAAATGTACCTGCATTATAATCTATCCCTTGTAAAGCACTTTGTAATTGCTGCTCGTTTTGATAAGTGCGATATAAAAAACGTTCACTATTATCAACCGCACAGTATATGTTTTTAGATGAAAGCTTCAGTGCACAACATCAGACTAATAGCCAACAATCTAGCGTTATTACAATTACACAGAAAATTAGGATTCTTTACAAGACGTGGTGTTTGTTGTTGGTGACAGTCAGGGATTTCCCATCATGCATTGGGCCATGCAGTCGGTGGAGAACAACTGCGACGAGTGTAATATTTGGGAACTGCTGTACTGTAGTAGACTGACATTCCACAACATACTATGTTATGATTCCATAATGCTTTTCACAGCCTTGTGACTTCATGAATGAAGTTCCGGTCAATCGACTCACATTCCCGACGTCTCCGTCCGCCTCGCTGCTTCCTGCAGAGCAAAATGAAAACGACAAGATGTTGAAGGATGTCAGACGTTCCCGTCGCACACCAGCCGTGACACTTTACACAAGTACGAGAACCAAAACATTCGACGTGCATAATCACACACACACACACACACACACACACACGCACACACACACACTCTCACACACACACACGATCACTCAGTAGGTCGGACGTGTCTCCTTTTTTTTTTCTGGGTTCTTAACGAACGTAAACCGTTGTCACTCACAGCGATCTCTCCCGCTCTGAGCTTTGTGTTAACGAGGTGATGATTGACATTGAAAGCCTCATACACACATTCTACACGCTGATGCAGATTACCGTCCAACAGCCTGCAGTCCGGATTATCAAATGACAGAGAGATTCTGATAGCGAGACAATTAGCTAATCACCCGGAAAAATGGAATTATTAAAAAATGGAGAGAGAGCGAGAAGGAGGAGATGAGGAAGTGAAGAAGAGGAGGAGATGAGGAAGTGAAGAAGAGGAGATGAGGAAGTGAAGAAGAAGAGGATATGATGAAGTGAAGAAGAGGAGGAGATGAGGAAGTGAAGAAGAAGAGGAGATGAGGAAGTGAAGAAGAAGAGGAGATGAGGAAGTGAAGAAGAAGAGGATATGAGGAAGTGAAGAAGAGGAGGATATGAGGAAGTGAAGAAGAGGAGGAGATGAGGAAGTGAAGAAGAAGAGGAGATGAGGAAGTGAAGAAGAGGAGGAGATGAGGAAGTGAAGAAGAGGAGATGAGGAAGTGAAGAAGAGGATATGAGGAAGTGAAGAAGAGGAGATGAGGAAGTGAAGAAGAAGAGGAGATGAGGAAGTGAAGAAGAGGAGGAGATGAGGAAGTGAAGAAGAAGAGGAGATGAGGAAGTGAAGAAGAGGAGGAGATGAGGAAGTGAAGAAGAAGAGGAGATGAGGAAGTGAAGAAGAAGAGGAGATGAGGAAGTGAAGAAGAGTAGGAGATGAGGAAGTGAAGAAGAAGAGGAGATGAGGAAGTGAAGAAGAGGAGATGAGGAAGTGAAGAAGAGGAGGAGATGAGGAGGTGAAGATTCTTGTTGCCTTTTTTCTACAAGCAGCAGCCGTTCATCTTCAAATGCTGCTCATTCACATTCTAGAGATTCTTTAAGGTGAAGCTGCAACAGACAGACAGACAGACAGACAGACAGACAGACAGACCTGTTTGTCTCAGCGTCCTGAACACGTCTGGGCTCACAGTCACATGACCGCTCTCTGCCTGTGGTCTCCTCTGATTGGCTCTCCCATCAGCACTGAGGGACAAAGAGTTAAAATACATCCATGAAACAGCACAGACATGTTGTTATCTAACTTTCCCTCAATCGACCTCCCTCACTTTTTACTTCATGTCCTGCAACTTCTCAAAACCCAAGGAAAAAAAGAAGTTTCCCTTTAAGTAAAAGTGAAAGGTAAGCACGTCAGTCAAGACCCACAATGCATCACTTCCTCCGCAGAAGTCCGCTGTTAGTGCGGCGTGTGAAACAAGAAGTCATCGTCAATCTATTTGTCTTGTAGCTGCAGTACTTAAGCAGCGTGACTCACTTACATAAGTGTTCTTGTTGCCCAAACCTGACTCAGCTGTTTCCTGTAAAGACAGAACTTTATTTTGAAAAGACTGTACGCATGTACCGCGCAGGAGACGACACATGTTGCTGGACTTTAGTAAGAAAACGCATGAAACATGAGGAGTGACTGTTTCATAAGACACCAGGATACGTTGTTTCAGGTAGTGTGAGGCATAATCCTCACCTCCACCTCCACCACCTCCACCTCCACCACCACCTCCACCTCCACCCCCCGCCTCCACCCCCCGCCTCCACCTCCACCACCTCCACCTCCACCTCCACCTCCACCACCACCTCCATCTCCATCTCCACCACCGCCTCCATCTCCACCTCCGCCCCCCGCCTCCATCTCCACCTCCACCACCGCCTCCGCCCCCGCCTCCGCCCCCGCCTCCACCACCACCTCCACCCCCGCCTCCACCGTCAACCTCCACACTCCACCTCCATCTCCACCTCAACCTCAACCTCCATCTCCACCTCACCTCCACCTCCATCTCCACCTCCACCTCCACCACCTCACCTCCACCTCCACCACCTCTCACCTCCATCTCCACCTCATCCTCCACCTCAACCTCCTCTCACCTCCACCCTCCCGCCCCCACCTCCACCCCCACCTCCACCCCTGCCTCCACCTCCACCACCACCCCCGCCTCCACCTCCACCACCACCTCCACCCCCGCCTCCACCCCTGCCTCCACCTCCACCACCACCCCCGCCTCCACCTCCACCACCACCTCCACCCCCGCCTCCTCCACCACCCACCTCCACCCCCGCCTCCTCCACCACCACCTTCCACCCCCCGCCTCCACCTCCACCTCCACCTCCTCCACCACCACCTCCACCCCCGCCTCCTCCACCACCACCTCCACCCCCGCCTCCGCCTCCACCCTCCGCCTCCACCCCCCGCCTCCACCTCCACCTCCACCCCCGCCTTTATCTATCGTACCTCGTGCTTGTGACACGTTGGTGTAACATTAGCGCGTCTGTTTGGGCTTCAGGTCACTCTTGAACAAGCATCGCATTAACTTCGGCCTCCGCTAAGCCAGAATAAAAAATGGCCTCCGTTCTCCTTCCTCCACTGACGGAGGAGTACGTGACTAGTGAGAGAGGAGCAGCCATCAGAGGAACGTTGGGATGCTTCCCAGATTCCCGTCTCTCTCTCTCTCTCTCTCTCTCTCTCTCTTCACTTCTCCGAGCACAGAGTGTGGGGTGGGGGGGGGGTGAATCGGGCGAGGAGCCCCCCAAAAAAAACCCTCCATTGTGCCCCCCCCCTCTGCTCTTTTCTCAGCGAGCCAAACGGGGAGAACGCCCGCCCTACAATGCCTCCCCGACTCCAGCTCAGCTAAGCTGTCACTGGCTTCACATGAGAAACAATGAAACTTCATCGGAGACCAGATTAGAAAAAGAACAAAAAACGGAGGGGTTTCAATGTGAAAAATTCTCTTTCTCTTCCTCTCTGTGGCTATTCTCTTTTGGGAGGTTTGGGGGATCTGCTTTCTTAGCCTCTGTCAGCGGAGCAGGGGAAGACCTGGGCTAGTACGACCCGGCTTTTGGCTGCCAAATCGTCCGAACCCTCTTTACCACTCCGTTTATTCCTCCCCTCGCTCCTTTACTGTTCTTAAAAAGAGCTTAGGACGGAGCATCTCTCTCTCTCTCTCTCTCTCTCTCTCTCTCTCTCTCTCTCTCTCTCTCTCTCTCTCTCTCTCTCTCTCTCTCTCTCTCTCTCTCTCTCTCTCTCTCTCTCTCTCTCTCTCTCTCTCTCTCTCTCTCTCTCTCTCTCTCTCTCTCTCTCTCTCTGGACCAAGCTTGTTTAAATTGGCTGATAGGAAGGGATTTGGGATGGATGGAGGGGGCTTAGAGAAACGCAGAGTGGAGGTGGGGGGTGGGGTGTGTGGGGGGGGGGGGGGTTTTGCAGAGCAGAGAGTCATCAGTGTTGCAGTCAAACAGCCATGAAAAGCCTGTGAGGATGAAGAGAACAAGAGTGCCTTTTTATCTAATGCACACAAATCCCATATAAATACAACATGTTCGTCGGGGTACGACAAGGAATGCCCTCCATCTCCTCCCTCCCACAACAACGGAGACGTGGACGGCTATATTTGTATGTATCTGTTTGTGTGTGTGTGAGTCGGGCCGGGACAAAGACAGAGCAGCTTTCAGTGTGTCTTTAGTCACGCTGTTTCAACATGTCATTCGTGTAGACGAGCGTATTAAACAATCGCTCTGAAACTGTGAGTATTTGTCGGCTCTCCGGAGGGACTGAACCGTGGTGGAAGAGACGGACTCCGGCGGCGTTTGTTTCTTTAAATGTTCAATGTTCAGCGTAAGACCCGGAACGGATGTGGCTTTGACATTTGAAATGTCGCAGCTGGGTCATTTGGCCACAGACGCTCTCATAGAATTCATATGCAGACAACAGTGAACGGAGATGACGAGTGAAAGTGAAACAGCAAATCCTCTGCACACAAAGTCTGTCGTTCACTCATTCATAGCGAGTTTAAAGGCAGGGCTATCGTCTTCAACAACACTTTGGGTGTTATCGTTACATCCTGACAGCAATCAGGGAATCAAATGCTGTATGACCTAGTAGTTGAGTAGTTGATATACAAATGTTCAGTTTGTGTGTGAAGTACTCATTTAAAACACACACACACACACACACACACACAGTACATGTAACTCACTGTGTTGTGGGAGTTTCTGGGTACGAAGGTCCTGATGCACTCTGGTTCCTCTCCGTCTGTCCGTCCCCGAGCAACACACCATCTCTGCCTCTCAGAGGATCTTCTAGGACACACACACACACACACACACACACACACACACACACACACACACACACACACACACACACACACACACACACACACACACATGCGATAAGGATGAGTGAAAGCAGTTTTCATTCACCTGGGAATAAAATGAAAGAACCACAGATTATTCCACTATTTTCTAAAACTAAAATCAAAAACTGTAATCGTCGGTGAGGGAAACATGAAGGAGAGTAAACAAAAACCACACACGAGTAAACAAACACGGGTCGAGTGATGCTCGTGGTTATTTAATATTGTTTGTTTCTTTTACAAATTCTGATAAAAAATGAATCATAAATATTCGACTCTAATTCTACTTTTACCGTTTGTCTCGTCTTTTGTTGTACTTCAGATAATTTAAGTCATTTGTGTATTTTATTGAATTTTTGAGACGTAGTGGATTCAATGGGCCTCATTCTCTGTCGTCTTATCCTAAATGTAAGGTGCTGTGCCAAAATAAACAAACAAATGTAAATAAAACTCAAGCCATGATGATATGCTGGTGATATGTGTTTCAACTCAGACTGATTGAGATTATAAAACTTAGTTTATACTCTATTTTACAACATGTATTCCCCTCGGGGTGTTGATTAGTTTAGCCTTGATTTTTAATTGTGCAGATCACCACCACCTGGGTATCGAGTGTGTGTGTGTGTGTACACACACACACACTCGCCGGCCGCCTCTACGCTGCATGTTCTGTTTTGTTTACCTGGTAAAGATCCTTGAGATCAAAACGTTGGCTCGTTACATTTGTTGGCACCTTATTTTGTCAGATTAATGTCTCGTATTCTATTCAGAAAACGTACAATATATGTATCATATGGTTTGCGTGAGTGTGTAGGCTTTCGCTAATTTGGACGTCACACGTCGCCATCCCCGTGTGTGGTGAAACATGTCCACATGTCAACATGTCGACATGTCACGCCGGTAAAGTTCCTGAATTGAGACGAGGAGTCGAACAGTAACGGAGGTTGTTGGATCGGAGCAACGGAGCTGAGAGAGAGAAAGAAACGCACACAAACAAATGCTGCTTTTTCCTTCAACACACCGGCGCTAACAGGCTTTCACCGTAACGAGGAAGGAGAAAGAGCGAGTAGGTGGAGAAGTGGATCTTCAGATAAAGCTCTTGTCTCTTTGTCCGTCGTTAAAGGGCCTGAAGTCACGGCAGCCTTTGTGAGGGGGAGACACGACGATCAGAAACAACTTGGCTTCTCCTGCTGGCAAAGAACGCTCCTCCAAAGAGAAAGAGGGGGATCGAGAGGAGGAGAAAGAGGGGGATCGAGAGGAAGAGAAAGAGGGGGATCGAGAGGAGGAGAAAGAGGGGGATCGAGAGGAGGAGAAAGAGGGGGATCGAGAGGAAGAGAAAGAGGGGGATCGAGAGGAGGAGAAAGAGGGGGATCGAGAGGAAGAGAAAGAGGGGGATCGAGAGGAAGAGAAAGAGGGGGATCGAGAGGAGGAGAAAGAGGGGGATCGAGAGGAAGAGAAAGAGGGGGATCGAGAGGAGGAGAAAGAGGGGGATCGAGAGGAGGAGAAAGAGGGGGATCGAGAGGAAGAGAAAGAGGGGGATCGAGAGGAGGAGAAAGAGGGGGATCGAGAGGAAGAGAAGGAGGAGGATCGAGAGGAGGAGAAAGAGGGGGATCGAGAGGAAGAGAAAGAGGGGGATCGAGAGGAAGAGAAAGAGGGGGATCGAGAGGAAGAGAAAGAGGGGGATCGAGAGGAAGAGAAAGAGGGGGATCGAGAGGAGGAGAAAGAGGGGGATCGAGAGGAAGAGAAAGAGGGGGATCGAGAGGAAGAGAAAGAGGGGGATCGAGAGGAGGAGAAAGAGGGGGATCGAGAGGAAGAGAAAGAGGGGGATCGAGAGGAGGAGAAAGAGGGGGATCGAGAGGAGGAGAAAGAGGGGGATCGAGAGGAAGAGAAAGAGGGGGATCGAGAGGAGGAGAAAGAGGGGGATCGAGAGGAAGAGAAAGAGGGGGATCGAGAGGAAGAGAAAGAGGGGGATCGAGAGGAGGAGAAAGAGGGGGATCGAGAGGAAGAGAAAGAGGGGGATCGAGAGGAGGAGAAAGAGGGGGATCGAGAGGAGGAGAAAGAGGGGGATCGAGAGGAAGAGAAAGAGGGGGATCGAGAGGAGGAGAAAGAGGGGGATCGAGAGGAAGAGAAGGAGGAGGATCGAGAGGAGGAGAAAGAGGGGGATCGAGAGGAAGAGAAAGAGGGGGATCGAGAGGAAGAGAAAGAGGGGGATCGAGAGGAAGAGAAAGAGGGGGATCGAGAGGAAGAGAAAGAGGGGGATCGAGAGGAGGAGAAAGAGGGGGATCGAGAGGAAGAGAAAGAGGGGGATCGAGAGGAAGAGAAAGAGGGGGATCGAGAGGAGGAGAAAGAGGGGGATCGAGAGGAAGAGAAAGAGGGGGATCGAGAGGAGGAGAAAGAGGGGGATCGAGAGGAGGAGAAAGAGGGGGATCGAGAGGAGGAGAAAGAGGGGGATCGAGAGGAGGAGAAAGAGGGGGATCGAGAGGAAGAGAAGGAGGGGGATCGAGAGGAGGAGAAAGAGGGGGATCGAGAGGAAGAGAAAGAGGGGGATCGAGAGGAAGAGAAAGAGGGGGATCGAGAGGAGGAGAAAGAGGGGGATCGAGAGGAAGAGAAAGAGGGGGATCGAGAGGAAGAGAAAGAGGGGGATCGAGAGGAGGAGAAAGAGGGGGATCGAGAGGAAGAGAAAGAGGGGGATCGAGAGGAGGAGAAAGAGGGGGATCGAGAGGAGGAGAAAGAGGGGGATCGAGAGGAGGAGAAAGAGGGGGATCGAGAGGAAGAGAAAGAGGGGGATCGAGAGGAAGAGAAAGAGGGGGATCGAGAGGAGGAGAAAGAGGGGGATCGAGAGGAGGAGAAAGAGGGGGATCGAGAGGAGGAGAAAGAGGGGGATCGAGAGGAAGAGAAAGAGGAGGATCGAGAGGAAGAGAAAGAGGGGGATCGAGAGGAAGAGAAAGAGGAGGATCGAGAGGAGGAGAAAGAGGGGGATCGAGAGGAGGAGAAAGAGGGGGATCGAGAGGAAGAGAAAGAGGGGGATCGAGAGGAGGCGAAAGAGGGGGATCGAGAGGAGGAGAAAGAGGGGGATCGAGAGGAGGAGAAAGAGGGGGATCGAGAGGAGGAGAAAGAGGGGGATCGAGAGGAAGAGAAAGAGGGGGATCGAGAGGAAGAGAAAGAGGGGGATCGAGAGGAAGAGAAAGAGGGGGATCGAGAGGAAGAGAAAGAGGGGGATCGAGAGGAAGAGAAAGAGGGGGATCGAGAGGAGGAGAAAGAGGGGGATCGAGAGGAAGAGAAAGAGGGGGATCGAGAGGAGGAGAAAGAGGGGGATCGAGAGGAGGAGAAAGAGGGGGATCGAGAGGAGGAGAAAGAGGGGGATCGAGAGGAGGAGAAAGAGGGGGATCGAGAGGAAGAGAAAGAGGGGGATCGAGAGGAGGAGAAAGAGGGGGATCGAGAGGAGGAGAAAGAGGGGGATCGAGAGGAGGAGAAAGAGGGGGATCGAGAGGAGGAGAAAGAGGGGGATCGAGAGGAAGAGAAAGAGGGGGATCGAGAGGAGGAGAAAGAGGGGGATCGAGAGGAGGAGAAAGAGGGGGATCGAGAGGAGGAGAAAGAGGGGGATCGAGAGGAGGAGAAAGAGGGGGATCGAGAGGAAGAGAAAGAGGGGGATCGAGAGGAGGAGAAAGAGGGGGATCGAGAGGAAGAGAAGGAGGAGGATCGAGAGGAGGAGAAAGAGGGGGATCGAGAGGAAGAGAAAGAGGGGGATCGAGAGGAAGAGAAAGAGGGGGATCGAGAGGAAGAGAAAGAGGGGGATCGAGAGGAAGAGAAAGAGGGGGATCGAGAGGAGGAGAAAGAGGGGGATCGAGAGGAAGAGAAAGAGGGGGATCGAGAGGAAGAGAAAGAGGGGGATCGAGAGGAGGAGAAAGAGGGGGATCGAGAGGAAGAGAAAGAGGGGGATCGAGAGGAGGAGAAAGAGGGGGATCGAGAGGAGGAGAAAGAGGGGGATCGAGAGGAAGAGAAAGAGGGGGATCGAGAGGAGGAGAAAGAGGGGGATCGAGAGGAAGAGAAGGAGGGGGATCGAGAGGAGGAGAAAGAGGGGGATCGAGAGGAAGAGAAAGAGGGGGATCGAGAGGAAGAGAAAGAGGGGGATCGAGAGGAGGAGAAAGAGGGGGATCGAGAGGAAGAGAAAGAGGGGGATCGAGAGGAAGAGAAAGAGGGGGATCGAGAGGAGGAGAAAGAGGGGGATCGAGAGGAAGAGAAAGAGGGGGATCGAGAGGAAGAGAAAGAGGGGGATCGAGAGGAGGAGAAAGAGGGGGATCGAGAGGAGGAGAAAGAGGGGGATCGAGAGGAGGAGAAAGAGGGGGATCGAGAGGAGGAGAAAGAGGGGGATCGAGAGGAAGAGAAAGAGGGGGATCGAGAGGAAGAGAAAGAGGGGGATCGAGAGGAGGAGAAAGAGGGGGATCGAGAGGAGGAGAAAGAGGGGGATCGAGAGGAGGAGAAAGAGGGGGATCGAGAGGAAGAGAAAGAGGAGGATCGAGAGGAAGAGAAAGAGGGGGATCGAGAGGAAGAGAAAGAGGAGGATCGAGAGGAGGAGAAAGAGGGGGATCGAGAGGAGGAGAAAGAGGGGGATCGAGAGGAAGAGAAAGAGGGGGATCGAGAGGAGGCGAAAGAGGGGGATCGAGAGGAGGAGAAAGAGGGGGATCGAGAGGAGGAGAAAGAGGGGGATCGAGAGGAGGAGAAAGAGGGGGATCGAGAGGAAGAGAAAGAGGGGGATCGAGAGGAAGAGAAAGAGGGGGATCGAGAGGAAGAGAAAGAGGGGGATCGAGAGGAGGAGAAAGAGGGGGATCGAGAGGAAGAGAAAGAGGGGGATCGAGAGGAGGAGAAAGAGGGGGATCGAGAGGAGGAGAAAGAGGGGGATCGAGAGGAGGAGAAAGAGGGGGATCGAGAGGAGGAGAAAGAGGGGGATCGAGAGGAAGAGAAAGAGGGGGATCGAGAGGAGGAGAAAGAGGGGGATCGAGAGGAGGAGAAAGAGGGGGATCGAGAGGAGGAGAAAGAGGGGGATCGAGAGGAGGAGAAAGAGGGGGATCGAGAGGAAGAGAAAGAGGGGGATCGAGAGGAAGAGAAAGGACTTGTTCGCCCGCTCTGCCTCTCACAACGCCGAATCTTTCCAAATCAACACACGTCAGCCAGACAGCTAGAAGCGATTTCCAACGCTGTTATGAAAAGAGAGCATTTGTAAGCTGAGATGTGTCCTCATTGTTTGTGTGTGTGTGTGTGTGTGTGTGTGTGTGTGTGTGTGTGTGTGTGTGTGTGTGTGTACAAGCGAAGGCTGGATCTCTGTTCATCGAGGTTCACAATGGATGCGCATGAATATGAGAAGAGGTGCATAGAAATGTGGAGTCTTCTCAGTCCAAGACAACCACGAGATCTATTGATCCTGTTTCTGTGAATAATAGCATCAGATGTGCTCTTCTTTCCAATGATTCTTCTTTCCAATGCAAATCAACTAGTTTCTATGATTTCCTTGAAGTGAGATGGAGTGATCCGGGGTGGCGATGGCCTAGATGAGCTGTTTTTACTCCTGCTCCTCAAGAAAAAGCATAACTGCTGCTTTTTTCTGCGATCACAAACAATTTGACGTTCTTACTCGTGAGTTTTGTACAAATCAAACAATGAGGATATAATGTGTTCATTATCAAGCTTTAAAGGTGCTGATAGGTGTGTTTTTGCTAAACAGAGCCAGGCTAGCTGTTTCCCCCTGTTTCCAGTCTTTATGCTAAGCTAAGTTAGCCGGTTGCCCACACACAGCTAGTCGTTTTTTTTCTGTGCAGGAAGTTATACCAGGTGTGAAACGGCGTCATATTAAACGGCTCATATGAAAAAGCAGCAGAGTTCCCAGAACTAAAACCCACTGATCCCGAGTTAAAGGAGAAGTTAACAACGCTGGGAGCGTCTCTGGAGAGAGTTCGATGAGAAGATCGTCTCCAACGACTCTCGTGTCTGTAAACTGAAATATGAAGCGGCTAGCTTAGCTTAGCATAAAGACTGGAAACAGGGGGAAACTGCTAGCCTGGCTCTGTACAAGGCTAACAAAGAAAAGTACCAAAACTGACCTGTAAAAACGACAATTCACTGTTTGTGGTCGACCGTTTCACTTCGCTGACTGACTGGTTGGTTAAATCACATGAGGAACGAATTCGTCTCTTGCAACTACGACTGTCAAGTTGCCCTTGAGCAAGGCATTAAACCCCTGAACTGCTTCAGCAGCACTGGCATCCATCCATGTATTCCTCCATCAATCCTTCCTCTGCTAATTATCCTCATCTGGCAGCAGGTCAAGCAAAGACGCCCAAACTTCCACAGTCGTGTCCTCCAACTCTTCCTGGGGGACGACGGTCCAGGTGGGACAGATAATCCCCTCAGCGGGTGTGCCCCCCCCCCCCTCCCCCCAGTTGGACGTGCCTGGAATACCTCCTGATCAGACACCTGAATCTCCTCAACGGGCTCCTCTCAATGAGGAGGAGCAGGAGTCTGAACCGCTCACTCTCCCGTCTGAGATCGTGCTTCTACAAAGATGCACGGAACTCAAAAACTGTCTACGCATCAATAAAAAGGTTTGGGTTCCCCAACTCCTGTCTGGAGGCAGCAACGAAACAGTGAAGGAAGAAAGAAACACGTCAACAGGATACAAGTATAAAAAGAAACACACGAGTCCAACGACCTGTTTCAGCTTTAAAGCAGAGGATTGACAACATTTGTCAACATTTGTCTTGTGAGGGCGACAAAGAAAAGAAGGAATGATACTTGCAATGTTATTATGTAAACAAGTCCCATAAACGGATGAAGCTGCATTGAAACACTGAAGCATTATCTCCCCCTAGCAACCAAAGCAGAGCTGTAGAGTGTTGGAACAAAGAAGTTTTCTTTTGTTTCTGTCAAGTTCAAATTATTTTCATCGCTGATCATTGAGGTAAAGTGTTGTCTGACTGGAGTCTGGTGGGTTTGAGGAGCGCATATTAACTCTATGTTTTGTATGTTAATACATTATAACAATTGTTTAATTCTGTTGGTTTTATTTATTATATATTCATTGCTACATGCGTCACATCTCGCCGGAAAAATGGGCGAAAATGATCCACTCAGGTGTCACGTTTCCATCCCTGCGTTTGTGCAAAATAATCTGCTCGCCACTATTATAATTGCAACACACCTGTACGTGGACTTCCTGGAGTCACGGGTGCAGGTTTACATGAACCAGCATCACTGTTATCGTCATCAGATACTCGTGAACGACATCTCTCCATCAGGAGAGGATGTGCAGTCCGCTTTGTGTCGGTGCAGTAGACGTGTGCGTTGCCTCCATAACAAGAGGTTCGTCTCTGTCTGTACAGGACTCGGAGCGACTTCCACGTTTCTGTTTAACGAGCGATTATGACAAACTGTAGGATTCGGTATACGAGCTGCCCTCCAACGTCACGCCCAACTGCACACATACAGGACACATATTTACACAAACACACATGTCTCCGGGGCCGTTTTGAATATGAGCTGTCGTGTGTGTGGCTGTGGCAGAGAACAAACACATTGCAGTCTCTCGTGTGTGTGTGTGTGTGTGTGTGTGTGTTCAAACATAAACACTGTCGGGCCGGAGCCAAAGGTTCCTGTCGCTGCAGCGTGAGAACTTGTGTTTGAAGAGCATGTGAGCGACATGCTTAGTGAGCGTGGACGGACGCTGAATTCATGTGTTGTTACATATGGATTCACGTGACGATGTGGCCACACACACACACACACACACACACACACGCACACACACACACACACACACCTGTAGATGATGTTTGTGTTTCCACAGCAGGTATCCTGCTGATCAGGGCTGGACCCTCTGATGCTCAGACGTATTTGTTAGCAGCACACATCCCATAATGGAGAACAAATATTAGTCTGTGTTGCTTTGAGGAGCCATGTTTAATAACAATAAATGAATAAATAATTATTTGCTTTTTCAATGTGGGAAACACTTAAAGGGACAGTTCACCCTAAAATCTAAAACACATGTTTCCTCTTTCATGTGGTGATATTTAAGAGTCTAGATGGTGTTGGTGTGAGTTATAGTTGATATCAGCTGTAGAGATGTCTGCCTTCTCTACAGCACAATGCAAACAGACGGCACTCGAAGCGCCAAAACATACATTTGAAGACAGTGATGTCCATTTCCAGAAATCATGTCCCGGTTACTCAAGATAAAATGTCCATTTTGCTCCACCTGCTGTTCTGTTGGGGGTCAAAAGCCCAAAAGGTGAGAACACCTGGTGTTCAAATCCTCAACAATGAATCGTATTATTTGTCTGTTGATGTGAAATAATGTGAACGTGAATATCTGTAGCTGTCGGATGAATGTAGTGGAGTGAAAAGTACAACAGAGCGAGAGCTGATCCTGCAGGTGTGTGACGGGCGGCCATGCCAGGGGCCTAAGTGTGTGTGTGTGTGTGTGTGTGTGTGTGTGTGTGTGTGTGTGTGTGTGTTCATGTGTGTGTGTGTGTTCATGTGTGTGTTCATGTGTGCGTGTGTGTGTGTGTGTGTGTTCATGTGTGTGTGTGTGTGTTCATGTGTGTGTTCATGTGTTCATGTGTGTGTGTGTGTGTGTGTGTGTGTGTGTGTGTGTGTGTGTGTGTGTGTGTAAAGCGAGACACCTGTTGACTGGAGCTCTCTGCTTGAAACGAGCCACTCATTATTTATGAGGTGGCTTTTCTGGTCCGCTTATGGGCTCTGTGTGCTCATCTGAACGTTGAGGCAAACCTGTACAATACACACACACACACACACACACACACACACACACACACACACGCACACACACGCACACACACACACACACTAATTTCCCCCTGGGTGCTGTGACACAATGTCAGTATCCTCCTTTTGAGTGAGTGTGTGTTTCAGTCAAATCCTCAACTATGTAGCGTGTGCGTGTGTGTGTGTGTGTGCGTGTGTGTGTGTGTGTAAAAGACAGAAAGCTATCTACATATCTTTTCATTTGTCAAATATTTAGTTCCAGCTATTTATTCACTGTTTTCTTCCTTCGTGTTCTTTTCTCTCGTTGGCATTTCAGCTTTCTGACTTCGTTGTTTTGTCCTTGAACTTGTGAAGTGGTGACGTGTTGTGTTGTGGAAGTGAACACCTGCTTCTTGTGATCACATATGAGCAAATATCACTTTTATAAAACAACGTGCAGCGTTAAAGACGACCAGAACACGCTTTGTTCCACGGCGGTCTCACATCCACCAGCTGTTTACGCAGCAACTTTTAAAAGTTCTCAAATGAGGATGTGTTTGTGTTTGTGCTTTTCTAATGTGCGTCTGTTATATATTTGGGGTATTAGTTTTCACCCGATGAATAAACCGTAAGTCAAACATGTTCTCTCTTTGAGCTCCACCACCTCCTGTGGGAAACATCTGTCTGTTGAGCTGCTAAACGCTCCAGATGTTCACCAGTTAGCTCACAGCTGAGTCCGTCTGCTGTTTGTTGCTCAGCAGGTTTGTGTGCAGCGGCTTTTAGAGGCTTGTTTTGCCTCAACTAAAGACTTGGTTGGTAACCAAGGAGCAGAAGTGACCATATCAGGACTGAGGAGTGACGTAGAGACGCCGTGTACGTCTCTGGTAGAGACCTGTCAATCACAGTAAGCCCCGCCCTAAAGCATCCCCTGCTTTATGGTCTGTGTGACTCTAAATGGACCATCATGTACTAAATGAACATCATGCTGTATTGAAGAAGACTTGAAACTAGAGATTGAGACATAAACTCATGTTTACAATGTTTACTGAGGGAATAAATCAAGACAGAAGTAGAGTCATGTTCTCACAGACCTCTGTACACTCTGGCGTGATCTCGAGACATCGTGATGAGCTGCCGTTACAGGTGAGACGTCCTCGTGAACGCAGACGTTTATTTCCAGCTTTGTGAAATTCACAGCAGGCTGTGAACCGATCGGAACTCTTTTCTAAACTTTACTTTAGTACAGCGGCCAAAAGTTAAGAGACCGGAAATAAAACAAAGGAAGAGAAAACGTGCCGGCTGCATTAGATAAACATTCATGCATCCTTCACTTTCCATGAATTTCTTCATTTTCTTTCCTCGTTCATATTCTTGTTTTTCCTTATCTTCATTCATTCATGTCTCTTTCCTTCACCTTCTTCCTCTCCCACTTTCTATTCCTTTTCTTCCCCCCTTCCTTCTGCCCACCTCTCCCTTCCTCTATTCCTGCCATCATCCCTCCTTTTTCCTCATCTCCTCTGTCCCTTCCTCCCTCCTTCTCTGCAGCGCTGTTGTCCAAGGATAGGACATGCTGCAGGTGATGGAGGTAAATCATCTAGGACATAATTAAGAGGCTTATGAGGAGGCGTGTGCGTGTTATGCATCACATTAGAACCAACAAAAAAGAAGAAGAAAGAAAGCGCATGCAGACGGGCCTCGTAGTTACACAAACGCTCATTTTCATTCACCGACAAACACACAGACACTCGGCCTGAGGGGCCTGACCTTATACGGTGGAGTTAAATACCTCTCTCGCCTCATTTGGCTGTCTGTGAGCACACACACACACACACACACACACACACACTCTGCCTTCTGGTGTGTTTTAATCACCAATGAAGGACTCATCAGACATGTTCATCTAGTTCCCTCACAAATTTGAATGTTTTCTGCTCACCCGTTGGCCCTTGAAGCCTCTGTGAGGAATTGTGTGTGTGTGTGTGTGTGTGTGTGTGTGTGTGTGTGTGCGTGTGTTTGTCCGTGTGTGTGTGTGTGTGTGTGTGTGTGTGTGTAATCAGGAACTCGGCTTGATCCCCTCTGGTATGTGCTTTCGGGAGTGTTTGTCAAAGGGCAGCAGCACAGCCTGAAGTAACGACACACAAAAAAAAAAGGGCCTTCGCTGGTTTTCCTCTGGAAACCTTTGGTGCAACGTATTTAATTAGTCTGATATTAAAGACGTTATTATTCAACACGCTACACTTTATATCACTATACTTTTAATTGCATTTTAGGAGAGAAAAAAGCACCAAATATAAGGAACCTTAAGGTGGAACCACAAGAAACTACTATTTTTGAGAAGGATTTTTCTCTTTAATTCGTTTTTATACTAAGTAGTGAAACACTGTTGTGGTGTGAGACTTTTATCAATTTACATATATTCTCTTGTTTATGTCTGAGATATTATTTGATCGTGTGATTTATTAATTATTGTAAAGCAGCAAATAAAGTGACTTGACTGTAAAGTTAGATTTGTACACCTTCTATTTAATGTCCTGAACCTGTTTCCACTATCTCGCTGTTGATCGCCGCCGTGGAGGACATCCAGCCTGAAGAGAAGCCAACAGGTCGTGTGACTTTCTGCGTGAATATGTCAAACATGATCTGAGTCGGTTCTCCTTTGAGTCGTTAAACGAGGGCGAGAGCCGGCAGGAAGCGCCGGGTGTTAGATATCAGAACAGTGTGTCGGAGCGGGCGAGTCACCGAGGTTATCGGGACTCCACCGCACAGTTCCAGATGAGAGGAGAAATAACCAGTCACATTTCGGTGTCTTTTTCGGTCAAACATTCAGATTATTTCTTCTTCTTTTCTTACCGTTGCCTGCGATGGTCTGAGCCTCGATTTCATTAGCTTTCCTCTTGGCCACGTCCGCGAGCACCACCTCGCCCTTATCGCTGGCAACATAATGGAGGTCCTTTGAAGGAAATGCAAGAGAGAAAGAAACGAGAACGTTAATCTAAAATGAATCTAGACTCCGATGACAATAGTTTTTGGAGGGGTGGGGGGGGGGAAGAAGAAACAGATGAAATGAGAAGGAGCAAAAAAAAAAACGAGCCGTTTGAAGGCCAACATCAGAAAGAGCACCGGTTGGATGAAATGCCGGTTCCTCCAAAACTTTGAAATCAGCCTGCCCCCCCCCCCCTCTCCCCCTCCTCCCCTCACACCCTCGTCTCCGTTTTTTTTTGAACTAGGGAGGATGTTATCTGTCACATTTCAAAAGTGGGAGAGGAGGCGAGGGACTGTTCACCTTTCAGAAACGCTGCTCTTCTCTTTACGGAGAAACATATCCAGCCGAGCACACGACCACATCAGCCCGAGACAATATTGCAAACAGCGTGTTTCCTCTGTGTCTCTGTTTGAGTCTCGCAGGGCCATAAACAGAAGATAAGAATGCTAAAGATGTCTGAGGGTGGCCGGCATGCATTCATTATTAACCACACGGCATCAGACGGACTTTAAGGTGCTCTGGGCTACAAGCAAGGCTGAGGTCAACGCATCTATTTAACTACCTGAGACAGATAAATTCATCCTCAAACTGTAGTTTAAAGAAAGTGGATTTAATTTACGTCCTGATTGTCTTGTGAGAGACAAAATAATGTATACAACCTCAAAGATGTGCTGTTTGATGCACACTATTCTCCCACAATGCAATGCACAAAGGAAGCAGAGGAGCGGTTACAGTCAATACATGCAGACCAGGTAGGAAAGAGAATTTTCCTGTAAAATGAGAACAGAATCATAATATTTTATGATGTTAAAGAGGTTCAGTGTAAAAAGAGCCATGTGTCCTCAACCTTTACATTGTATGAAAACAGCCGAGGATCCATAAAGAAACGAGGACTGGCTGTTGATTAATCGCACCAATGACCAGCGATAGTTTGTCAGCGTGAGAAGCGAACTGGAGCAGCAGCGCGACGGTACAAACGTCGGCCTCGTGTCGAAAAAAGGTCGCCGATTCGAATCCCACAGAGCGGCTGTGAAGTAAATGAAAAACACAACCTCAGCAACAATCAGCATGTTGCCCCGGTAGCTCCAGTGCTCAGCTCCCAGTCGCTGCGGTGGAGTGGTGGCGCAAAAAAGGGACGAAATGTACATAATGTGGACTGTGCTGAAATCGCAGTGATTCAAAGTAAACATTAGTTTAGATGTCAACAGTTTAAATGTGAAAAAGATTCTGCAACAGTCTTAAAGTGACCGAACAGAGAGTGGATCACACGCTCCTCCTGGCTCCCAACGAGGAGTCGCAGGGCCTGAGGGCCCATCAAAGGCCCAGCGTGTTCGGAGAAGTCTTCCGCCTCAGCGACATCACAGGACATCGGTGCCGTGACTCAGGGCTCGCTGTGGATAACCCTCAGCCGGCTAAAGCCAGCCCCAGCTGAGCCTGCACCCGGCCCTAATACCCCCATATTGTAACCCGGCTTTTGTACCCCCGGAGGAAAAAAGAGGTGGGGGGGGGCTGAGAGGGGAAGAGGGAGGGAGGAGGAGGGGGGGGGGGACGAGAGGGACAGAGAGGTTGCTGAAATTGAAGAGTATGAATGGGAACAGATTGGGTGATTACAGTGCGGTGCCTGCCCTCTGTGGCGAAGAGTTCGGAGGAAATGCGAAAATGGCCGACAACAAAATGGCCTCAAAAAGGAGGTAAATCGGCTCCCAGGACCGAGGGGCTAACTCAGGCGAGGGCCACGGCCCCTCGATCAGACGGGAGCGAGGCTTCCTCATCGACAACAAACAGAAGATCAAAGATATAAAACAGGCATCGCAGTGAAACGAGAGAGAGGTGTGAGACGGTGAACAAGACATGAAAGAAACATTTCACAACAAGGAGAGAGAGAGAGAGAGAGAGGGAGGGGGCGAGAGAGAGAGGGGGACAGAGAGAGATAGAGAGAGAGGGGGACAGAGAGAGAGAGAGAGAGAGAGAGAGAGACGGAGAGAGAGGGAGAGAGAGAGAGAGGGGGACAGAGAGAGAGAGAGCGAGAGGGGGACAGAGAGAGAGACGGAGAGAGAGAGAGAGGGAGGGAGAGAGAGAGACAGAGAGAGAGAGAGGGGGACAGAGAGAGAGAGAGAGGGGGACAGAGAGAGAGAGAGAGAGAGACGGAGAGAGAGAGAGAGAGAGAGAGACAGAGAGAGAGGGAGAGAGAGAGAGGGGGAGAGAGAGAGAGAGAGACGGAGAGAGAGGGAGAGAGAGAGAGGGGGACAGAGAGAGAGAGAGAGAGAGAGAGAGAGAGACGGAGGGAGAGAGAGAGAGACACAAAGACAGAGAGAGGGGGAGAGAGAGAGAGAGAGAGATTGTATGACAGAGGGAACAGAACAATATGAACATTTGATGCCGGGGCGCTTTATTCCAGCTTAGCTCCTCATAATACTGTCTGAATCTGGAGAGAGGGAGAGAAAGAATAAACGAGAAAATATGAGAGAGAGAGAGAGAGAGAGTATCAGCCCGACTAAGAAGGGATAACAATAATACTGCATATAAAACCATCAGATATTACAACTCTTATTCCCAGACGCTCAAACGCGACACTAATCTTATTTATATAAGAGCTTTAGGGGTTGCGGCGCCTGATAAAGAGGGGCGTTTTTCAGGGGGAGTCGAGGGGAGGGGTGGTGGTGGTGGGGGGGGGTTGGTGGACACTAAGAGCCCGATATTGACTGATATTTGGGTTACCTCCAAATAAATGAGGGATTAGGTTAACTGGCACACAGCAGCGCTAACAGACGGGATCATGTCTGAGTGTTTGCAGTCTGTTACTGTCAAACACCGTCAATGGGACGTTCAGCTTCTATAGTTCAGGCATCACGAGCACAGAGGAACTTATTATTGATGTACGGACAGACTCAGTGATTTCTGACTGCAGTACCAGCACACGACTCTTCAATTCAAAAGGATGAGTGAGACGTTTACAGCAGCCCGGAGCTGTTCTGTGATTATTATTTGTGATCTTGGTGTTTCAACATTTCACAGAGATAACGGGAAAAACAACTTGTTGCATTTGGTGCAGAGAGTAATAGAGAGTTTAGTGTTAAAGCAGCAAAATATTTCAAAAATAATAATTTCTTGCTTGAAAAATTGACACATCTTGTGGTAATATAATCATGTTTATTAAATCAAGTTCTGCCTATTAGCAACTCAATGCACCACATTTATCTTTTAATTAATTGTCTGGTGATAATACGAGTAAATTAATAAAGCACATGTAACTGCTTACATCTTATAAAGACATATATATATATATATATATATATACACATGATTATTATGTATTTTATAAATCTGTTTATGTGGGATTTTGTTCAGATATAATGTGACAAAAGAGCCGTCAAACCTTTACTGTAAATGTTGTTATCATACATGTGTTGCATCTGTCAAAATGACCGTCGTGAAAGAGACTTCAGACCGTCTCTGTGTTTGTATGTGTGACTGTAAAATATCTGCTCTCAGTTTTCAGCTTCGTTGCAACATCTGGAAACATCTCACATCCCTTTAGGATCAACACACCAACAACAGTTAGTCCCAGAAACTCAAATGTTTTAGGATTGAATTTCCCTAAAACACGCATGAAAACATGAAAACCCACACAGACTCGTCAACACCAGCATGATGACACACCTGTTATCCAGGAGCCTCGCGTTTGACTGATCAGATCCGTGTTAAGGACTTAACGTTTCATTAATGCTAATGCTAACTCCTCCTCCTCCTCCTCCAGGCCCGTCAGATAGAGGAGGAAGATAGGAGGTGAACCCAACAGCTTTCTTTACTGCTGGTGTATCTAACAAGAAACACTACAAGCCCCCCCCCCCCCCCCCCCCCCCCTCATTGGGGAACAAAAAGAGCCGGCATCAGATTCGGCTATCACACAATTTGATTTAATTAACGAGCTACATCGAGAGGCAGGAGGAAGAGGAGGAGGAGAAAGGGGAGGTGGAGCTTGACTTTGGCTGACGAATGACCTAATTGGTTACATTATCAACTCATTATCAAAGGCTAATTAGGGAGCTACAGAACAGCGCCAATTATGAAAAAAGAAAAATGCAAACGAGTCAGTAACCCCCTGCTACTACCCCCCCCCCCCCCAACAAAAAACCACCTCCCGACCACCGACTCCTCCTCCCCCTCAATTTAGCCCGACACTAAAGAGTTTCATTTTGACAAAAGGTTTGAAGGGGCCTCCATTGTTAGCTGGGAAACAATGTGTCTTGAAGGGGGGGGTTGTGTTAAAAGGGAGAGGGGGAGAGGGGGGGAGAGGGGGGGGGTGTATCATGCTGGGCGTTTCTAGAAGAGGTGAGGCTTGTTATCTACGTTTCTTTGAGCACTGTTTTATCAAGTCGATGGCGCGTTATGGAGTTCTGAGGAAGTTGGAGAGAGTCGGGTGAGAGGTGGGGGTCGTTGACCTCCTCCACCTCGACTCAATCAGCTGACCAGCAGGTTAAAGAAACAACACAAAACCCCAATTAGAGCGACGGGGGGAAATGTCAACGCCCCTCCTCCTCTGTGTTCGTCGCTCTCTCCACACGATGAGCTGCTCTCTTGGTCGCTCGTTGTTCGTGTCTCACGATGAAGGATTTACAAATATCTGTGAGATTGTTGGTTTTACAACGTCATAAATACGTCTGGTCAATTCATCTTTATTGTTTGATATCTTACAAAACAGTTACTCCTCATTGTTCGTGCGTCTTCCTACAAAAATCCAGCAACACGCGTCAATTTACATGACATACACACGGTCCTTTCAAAATAAACTTCTGTCTGCAACAGAAACAACTTAGTTAGGTTGAGTCAACAAAAGTACGTACTTAGGTTTAGGAAAGATCGTGAAATATTACATATTCGTGGGTACAGTGGAACCTGGTCTGGTGGCTGTCAGGGGACGTTTTAGAGAAACTGAACTGAAATGGACGAGTGACTCGGCTCCATAATTGGAGGTTTTGTAATTTCGTGGTCATGCGGTCAGAGGAACCACTGGACGGTGACATCACACCACCTTCACACGATCAGGCTGTGAGCGCAAGTGATCCACATTATATGACATGACTCTCCTTTCACTCGGCAGGGTCTTGAAAACATTATGACAACTGTGAAAAGCAGGGAATTCTATCCTAATTTGTCACTTCATGTCTAATTTCACGACCAATAACTTGGCAGGAAAAGGAGCCGAGGGGTATCCTCATGTCATTCTTTCCCTTTTAATATTTCTGCAAAGAAATTTAAAAAAGGAACACAAGTCCTGAGTTTGTGCACACGTCTCTCCACATGAATAAACATTTCCTGCCTCCACGGAGTTAATTCTCAACACAAAGACAAGGATTTTGACAAGCCAGCGCACATACAGGACATGTTTATGAATGCATGTGTATCTCTATGGGAATAAATCGCTGCTAGAGCAGTTATTGTTGAATTCAAACATTATTTACATTTAACACTCATCTTCTGATTCCTTCTTTCTCTCCTCATTCATCTCTCCACACGTCCATTGCGTTCGTCATATAGCTTTCCATCTATCCCCCCCCCCCCCAAACCCCCCTCCTCTCCTCTCTGCACCCCCCTCTCCTTCCTCTTCGCTCTTTCAAGGTCCACAGGCTCGACTCCACCTTTTCAATTCGGCTTCCCAGCAGCACTACTTAGTGGGGAGGTAATTGGAACCAGTGCTATCAGTGTGATTGAGGGAGCAAGTGTGTGTGTGTGTGTGTGTGTGTGTGTGTGTGTGTGTGTGTGTGTGTGTAGGGTGTTGGTGAAGCATGGAGCAGAAAGGGGGCCCCCATCACGAAAAAGGGGGTCAAACACATAGAGGAGCATTTCAGCGTGGAGTGGAAGAAAGAGCGAGTTAGAGGGAAGATGAGAGGAGAGGAAAAGGCCGAGCCGAGGCCATGGAGGTTGTGAAAAGATAGGGGCCCATACTGAGATCACACCTGCTCTCTGACACACACACACACACACACACACACACACACACACACACACACACACACACACACTTGTATGGGTCACAAGTCATGTGCAATTGAAAGTAACAAGCACAACAGTCAGTGAACAATTAAAATAGGCTGTGGGTTGCTACAGAGAAGCTGGAGATACGCTGACACAAATCACTTCCTGTTTGTATTTTAAGTGTCAAAAAATGAACAAAATAAACGTATTTAACAAAAGAGCAGAGTTGTGGATTAAAGATCACATGATCCTCATGGGTTCTGCTTCTGACGGGATGGCTTTATATTTTGTAAGCTTGTTCAGCTTGTGAGTTTTCATATATTCCTGCCTGCGTGGGTAGGGTAGTTGAAGTCAAATATTTATCTTTTTTTTTTTTCTTTCTTTTTTTCTTGGTTGCTATTGAGCAAACACTTTACAGGAGACGGGAGGTGGGGACGGGTTTGGCACGCAGCACCGATGATTGTTGAAGATGAGTTCATGTTCATGGTTCATTTCAGCGCTTTAAGTTGATATCAAGCCTCTTTAAGACCTTTTAACGCCACATAGAATGTGATTTAATACGTTTCACGATCAAACCAGCTGGAGTGTGAAAGTATGAAGGAAACCAGAAGATGGCCGATAATCATTTATTATTATTATTATTATTATTATAACGTGTGGGTTCTTTCCAGCAGTATATAGCATTAACTCCTGATGATATAACTAATCATATTATTGCGTCCTGGCCCCGGATAAATGGTGTAAAATGCCATTTATTAGAGCTGATTATCATGAACCAAAATACATATTATATACAAACTTAGAGATGTGATGGATTTAAAAAGGGCACAGATCATGTATGAAGTAACAAAGAAAAGGTGCTTTCTGTGCACTGTTTGCAGAAGAGTGAGTCAGTTTGAACTATCGAATTTGCAAAAATATAAATGTGTAAAACGTATGAATATAAGATCATTAACAAATACAGAAGTGAGGAATTTTGTTTGGGTATACAGTATATATAATACAAATACAGCATCTTTTATTTAGTTTCTTTCATCTTCAGCAGCACGATCTTGCTTTTGATCGTCACTGTTTTTAGTTTTATTATTATGTGTATTTGATAATAAACTAAATTACCGATTAGGAAAGGTGTTTCCGAGCTGCTGTAAGTCGCAGCAGCAACAGTCTGAACGCATTCAACAGCACATGAAACAATAAACTGAGCTCATCGGTGTACAGAGTGCTGCCTCCTCATGTTTTAATGCTGAATGAATAATGTATTTATTTATTGGTAAACAGGATTTAAAGTCGTGCTTTTGTGTAATTCTTTGTGGAGGAACTCAGTTTTACAGATCAGTTGATTAAATCAACTAAATCGTTTGAGTGTTAATCGACGAAGAGTTTCTTTGGTCGAGGACACAGACAATAAAAACACAATAAAAACATTCTATAATTAATGCTTTCGTTCAAAACAAAAATGGTGAGGAAACTGAATTCATTGCTTTCTAAGAATGTTCACGTCCTGCAGACGCTTTTGTATTTGAGTGAATTTAATTGAACGGGATCACGAAGCTCTCGACGGACTGACTTCGAAACATCCGACTGTGGGTTTTATTCTCAGGTCAGAGTGTCACGTGTCTCTCCACTCACCATGAATAAATCTCTGGCTTCCAGATCCACGGCGAGGAGGAAGGCCTTCTCCAAGCGCTGGTGTCTGCGGAGAAACGGGAGACGGTTGAAGATGAAGCACGACGACATCGTGACAATAAAACATAAACAATCGAAAAACACACGATTGGGAATCAAACGTGTGGTGTTTCCTCCTGCACACACACACACACACACACACACAAAACCGTCTATAATTGAACTGAGAGCAGTGAGTCCTCGTCCTATTATCCAGAGTTAAAGCTGGGAGAGGGAGGGAGAGAGAGAGGGGGGGGAGAGAGAGAGGGGGGGAGAGAGAGGGAGAGAGGGAGAGCGAGAGAGAGAGAGAGCGAGAGAGAGAGAGAGAGAGAGAGAGGGAGAGAGAGAGAGAGAGAGAGAGAGAGGGAGGGAGAGAGAGAGAGGGAGAGAGGGAGATAGCGAGAGAGAGAGAGAGGGAGAGAGAGAGGGAGAGAGAGAGAGAGAGAGCAAGAGAGAGAGAGAGAGAGAGAGAGAGAGAGAGAGAGAGAGAGAGAGAGAGAGGGAGAGAGAGAGGGAGGGAGAGAGAGAGAGCGAGAGAGAGAGAGCAAGAGAGAGAGAGAGAGAGCGAGAGAGCGAGAGAGGGAGGGAGAGAGAGAGAGGGGCCTCAAAAACACCTCAACTTTCTCCGTCTCGAGCCAACATGAAACAAACAAACAGAAAGCAGAGAGAGGAGGTGTGTTGGGCTTCCTTCATTTGATGTTGATGGAGAGAAAAAGAATGCAGGTAGGTGATAAGAGAGGAGGAGAGGAGGAGGAGGGATGCCAAACAAAACGCCGCGGCATCGGCTACAGAGGAGGAAGAAAGAAAAGAGGGGGGGAGAGGAGGGAGAGAAGCGGGAGGTGTTTGCAGGATGGAGAGCAGCGAGCGTCGGCCGTGCGGCAACAACAGGGTCTATTTCAGTCAAACAGACGTTTCAAAAGGCTCTCATGGCAGACGGGGAAATGAAACAACAGTCTAAACAGGTGCATGTGAGGCGCTTCGTCCTCATGAATGACTCAAAGCTGCACCAGCGAGCGTCACCACGAACCTTCTAAAATAAGTGAGCGGCAGATACAGAGGGAATTAAAATGCATCCGCAACGGACGTCATCCTCACAAAGAGCCGCTTCTGTTTTTGGGATGCTGATTGTGATTCTGCACCCAATCAAATGTTCTTGTTATGCCTTAAAATAGTCTGTACATGTGTGTTTGTCGAGTTTAAAGCAGCTTCGAGTCATCGGTCAGATAATTACTGATCTGTAGCAGGAATCAGAAAACGTAAGAGCACATCTCTGGAAACACAAGCTGTAAAGAGGAGCTCCGTTTTACAGATCTGTTGATTTTTAATCAACTAATTGATTAGTCGACTGAATGAGTGTTAGTTACAAAGGAAGGACGGCCCTCGGAGGACCACGCTACTTATTATGCATTTATGTATGCAAATGCATTTAGCCGACCTCGACCTTTCGACTCCCCCCTGAAGAGAGAGAAGACAAACGTCTCCCTCAGATGATCAAATTAGGACCGCAGCGGCAGCGCGGCGGCAGCGCGGCGGCAGCGCGGCGGCAGCGCGGCGGCAGCGCGGCGGCAGCGCGGCGGCAGCGCAGCGACAGCACAGCGTCGGTGGCGTTACCTGACAAGGTGGTGAAAAAAGCGGCGGGCGCACTTGCTGATTGGCTCCCTGTACTCGAGTATCACGACGTCAGAGAGAGGAGCAGGCGGAGCGTAAAACACACCCAGAGCTGCTTCTAGTTGAGCTGCAGACAAACAACAATAACACAATAACAACACAGAGAAGACAGAAATATGAAGGAGAAAACTCACATTTACAAAACATAATCATCTCAGTGTGAGTGATGAAGTGGTGAAGTTTCATGGTGATATCTATGAGGTCATGTTGTGACTCTATTCACCTGTAGAGTCTCTTAATGTGGTGATGAAGTGGTGAATATTCACCTGTAGAGTCTCTTAATGTGGTGATGAAGTGGTGAATATTCACCTGTAGAGTCTTAATGTGGTGATGAAGTGGTGAATATTCACCTGTAGAGTCTTCTTAATGTGAGTGATGAAGTGGTGAATATTCACATGTAGTCTCTTAATGTGAGTGATGAAGTGGTGAATTTTCACCTGTAGAGTCTCTTAATGTGAGTGATGAAGTGGTGAATATTCACCTGTAGAGTCTCTTAATGTGGTGATGAAGTGGTGAATATTCACCTGGAGTCTCTTAATGTGGTGATGAAGTGGTGAATATTCACCTGTGGAGTCTCTGAATGTGGTGATGAAGTGGTGAATATTCACCTGTAGAGTCTTCTTAATGTGAGTGATGAAGTGGTGAATATTCACATGTAGAGTCTCTTAATGTGGTGATGAAGTGGTGAATATTCACCTGTAGAGTCTCTTAATGTGGTGATGAAGTGGTGAATATTCACCTGTAGAGTCTCTGAATGTGGTGATGAAGTGGTGAATATTCACCTGTAGAGTCTCTGAATGTGGTGATGAAGTGGTGAATATTCACCTGTAGAGTCTCTGAATGTGGTGATGAAGTGGTGAATATTCACCTGTAGCGTCTCTTAATGTGGTGATGAAGTGGTGAATATTCACCTGTAGAGTCTCTGAATGTCTGTGATGTAACTAAACGTCTCTTTAAGACGTTTCCTCTCAATGAGTTTGTTCTCAGACTCTGATGATAAATCTCCACTTCAGCAGCTCTTACATTCACCAAACTTCACTCGTTCATTCCTCTCTGTGTGCTGAAGGTTCACACATCACTCACACACTTATTTATACATTTATTAATACAAACATGAGGAAGCGGATGTTTTTGTGGCTGTTGACGGTATTTTATGATTTTTGAAGTGACACAAAGATATATCCAAAATTCCCTCTTTAAAAACCTTTGACTCCAATATGTCAACAAAAACAATATTTATGATTACATTTCAGAAAACTTAAATAATTGTCTTAATGTAAGTAGTCGACTGGGGAAGTTTAATTCTATTTCATCTATTAGTTCAAATGTGTTACTCTTTCCACTTGTAGTGTAAATAATTCTCAAAGTGCTAATTAACAGCAAACGTTGACAAAAAATAATAATAAATGTAATGCAAGCGGATTGACTTTAGAATATTGTGTCCTCCTCTCTCGTGTCTTTTAACTGGGATTTAATCCGACGCTACAGAACCAGCAACATCTAAATAAACTGTTCTTTGTATTTTCCGGCGGCGGTTCGAGGGAAGCGGTGGACCCACCCTCTCTGTCCGCGTTCAGCTGCAGCCTCAGCAGGTGGTTGGTGACTGAGCCGAGGCCTCGGCAGCACTCGTCTCCCATGGTGCTCCAGTCCATGGCCTCCAGGACGCCCAGCGCCTCTTTCACTTGACCGCAGCGCAGCCGCTGCTGCAGCAGCTCACCGGGACCCATCTGTCCTCCGGTCAGAGCGCCTGTCCAACACAGCCGCAGTTCATTCAGAAGAGCAAAATACACCAGGATCTCCTTCAGCCACGTGACAGTTAGAGAGCAGCGTGATGACGTATTCTAATATTTATATCATGAAGCGCTGCTGCCTGCTTCTGTCACCTGATGCTTATGAATAAGCAAATAGCCCAATAGACGTGGGTATTATCTGACAAATCAAAACGCAGAACATACAGCCCAGTTCTGTCCCAGGGTTCTTCTCGTGTGAGTGGATGAATCAAAGAGCACGGGTCCAGACCTGCTCGAGAGGAAAAGCGTCACGAGATAACTTCTGTTTAAATCTGCAAAAACAGCAATTCAAACAGATTTTCCATTAATGCGGTGGAGTGCAGCGCTCATCACTGTGCTAAGATATTTGTGAAGCACTTACTTAAGATAAGTAAGCGTCCAGCGGATCGGTCTAAACTCTGAAGCAGCACTAGATCGGTGGGACTGACATCGACTTGTCAATCAATTAGTGGGGAAGTCTGTTTAATCCCTGGTGTGTGTGTGTGTGTGTGTGTGTGTGTCCTCATCACCATCTATTTAAATACATCTGAAACACACAGTATGTATGAGACGAATGCCACAACTCATTACACCTTTTGACCAGAGGTGACTGATTATGCTTTTGTGTGTGTGTGTGTGTGTGTGTGTGTGTGTGTGTGTGTGTGTGTGTGTGTGTGTGTGTGTGTGTGTGTGTGTGTGTGTGTGCCAAAGCACATTATGTTGAATAAAGGAAGGTCGAGGTTTTGTGCTCTTCCCGGTAGGAGAGGTGTCTCGTTCTGTGTGCATTAGCGTGAATGTGCTCGTGTGTTTCATGTTGAATACCAGACGTGATTAAGGTCCGTTGTGATTGGTCGAGACGGTTCAGAGCGAGACACTCGGAGGAATCTCTGACTTCAGCGGGGAGAGGCTGATGTGAGACACCAGACTCAGACACATGTTGCCATGACAGACGCTGAACTTCTCTGGAACATGAAACGTGGCAGTTTAAAGTGCCATATGAAAGAAACGCTTACATACACGTAACAGTCTGTATATCAGCTACTCACCTCATGTTAACGTGAATTCACGAAGAAAACTTTGTTTTTCAAGAACTTTTCTGTTTTTTTTTTAATTCTTCGTTCATCACGGAGGCATGAGAGAAAAACAAAGGTAGCACGAGGTGAGTAACTGATATATAAATGGTAATTTAGTGCGTAGTATTCCTTTAGGCTTATATATATTCACTAAACTGAACATGGACATAGCTGGTGGCTCTGGACAGTGCAGGTGATCACTGACAGCGGTCCTGTCAATGGGCCAGACTGCAGGCAGCCAAAGTCACCACTGACTCTTGTTTAATTAATTAAAGTTGTGTGTGTTCATGTGTGTTCATGTGTGTGTGTGTGTGTGTGGAGGGGGGGAGTTGTTCGAGCAATTAAAATGACAAGCTGGCAATTAGCAAGCCCCCAAATCCCCTTAAGAGTGGGCTAATGTGGCCAATACATCAGCTGAGCGTATGTGTGTCTACGTTGGTGTGTGTGTGTGTGTGTGTGTGTGTGTGTGTGTCGTTACCGTCTGCTCTAAGCTAACTGTAAGCGGAGACAATGGCTCATTGTGGTGGTGAGGACGAGTCACTTCACATGTGTCTTCACTAACTTATTTGAACAGCAGTGTCAGACGTACACCAACACGGAGCAGCCGCACGAAGAACCAGCAGGCCTCAAACCGGCGACACGACGAGAACGCGACGAGAACGCGACGAGAACGCGACGAGTACGCGACGAGAACGCGACGAGTACGCGACGAGTACGCGACGAGAACGCGACGAGAACGCGACGAGTACGCGACGAGAACGCGACGAGAACGCGACGAGAACGCGACGAGTACGCGACGAGAACGCGACGAGTACGCGACGAGTACGCGACGAGTACGCGACGAGTACGCGACGAGAACGCGACGAGAACGCGACGAGAACGCGACGAGTACGCGACGAGAACGCGACGAGAACGCGACGAGAACGCGACGAGAACGCGACGAGTACGCGACGAGAACGCGACGAGAACGCGACGAGTACGCGACGAGAACGCGACGAGTACGCGACAAGAACGCGACGAGTACGCGACGAGAACGCGACGAGAACGCGACGAGAACGCGCCGAGTACGCGACGAGAACGCGACGAGAACGCGACGAGAACGCGACGAGTACGCGACGAGTACGCGACGAGTACGCGACGAGTACGCGACGAGAACGCGACGAGTACGCGACGAGAACGCGACGAGTACGCGACGAGAACGCGACGAGTACGCGACGAGAACGCGACGAGTACGCGACGAGAACGCGACGAGAACGCGACGAGTACGCGACGAGTACACGACGAGTACACGACGAGAACACGACGAGTACACGACGAGAACACGACTCCAAAGACAAAACTAAGGAATAATGAAGTCTTCTTATCATAAAGAATCTGCCATAAAACTGTGTTATTGTGGACATTCATTCAGTAAATCACAGTTTTGTATATTTTGTGCAATCAGCATCATTTTAGAAATTAAAATAACCAATGAAACTAATTCATCTGGTGGTTTGAACTCAAACTGTTGCCTTGGATTGACTTGACTTCATAAAAGTGTTTTACTTCTTTAAAATAAGAACACTTGTGCAGTGGAGGTTCTTCTTCTGCTTTAGTACGTAACCATACTACATTATATTTACACTACTAATGCATGTAATTACTATGTAATTAAACATCAACAATATTTTCACACCCCCACAGAAAAATGACTATTTCTTTCTTTGCATGTCGTGCAGCACGTTCCCCGGTCTGCCCGACCGGTGACGGCCCAGCCGCGGCCAACGTGTGCCCGGGTGAGATAACTCGGTGCAGGCGGGAGGGTGAGGGGGGAGGAAGGGGGAGGAAGGGGGGTGACACCAGGGAGGGCTGCCTCCTATGGAAAAAAAAAAGAAAAAGAGAGAACTTGGAGCTCGGCCAAGTCTTTCTTCCTCGCCGTCTCTCGACTCTCTCCTTCTGTCATGTAGCGGGGCCTTAAGAAACAAGGCAACACAGAGACGGAGCGCAAGCAAACAAACAAATGAGTTGGAGTGTGTGTGTGTGTGTGTGTGTGTGTGTGTGTGTGTGTGTGTGTGTGCATAGAAGCACAGAAATAGAAGAATACACACATGTGTGTGGGTGAGGGTGGGGGGGGGGGAGAATTATCATGGAGAAAAGACGTGCAGTGACTTTCTTCATCAAAACCTTGGCAGACGATCAGAGGAGGGGAAGCTATTGTTGGAAGACACCCTCCCCTTTCCCTGTGCACACAGGCAAACGCAGTTGGATACACAGTCAGTCAAACACACACACACACACACACACACACACACACACACACACACACACAATCTTCTCCCTTCCACCCCCACACTCCTGCTTTCAAACTTCCGCAGAGAGCTGCGTGCCACTGTCACATCTTCTTTCCAAAGTCACAATTAAAGACGCTGAATATGTGCACGAGTGTGTGTGTGTGTGTGTGTTCGTGTGTGCGTGCGTGTGTGTGTACGAGTGAGTTAGAGGGTGAGGTGGCTGCTACGGAAAAAGAAAAACATTTTGATTGGCAAACTTTATCTGGGGGCCCCGAGGGACTGCGCAGCCACTGTAAACGATTTATCGGAAAAATGCATCCCAGAATGCACCTGGGGGGCTCTTGCCCCGGGGCGATTATTGAATGACCTCTGAGAGCGTGACTCCTGCTAACCTTCCCCGCCCGTCTACAAATTAACTTCCCTCAGCAGCAGCGGGGTGAGAGGACCACCGCCGACGTATTTACACAGCGGAGGTTCAGAGTCAGATCCAAAACAGAGGAAGACTCCGACTCTTCATCACGAGGAGGGTGAGGGTTTGTGCTTCAGTTACTATTTGGAATCAGTGCATGTAAAGTACTCAAGTATCGGTATTAACGATAACGGTGCTATTTAAGAAATTGGTATCGTGTTAATAACACACTTTATAACATCGTGTCAGTAATCCAGCGCCTCTTAAATGAATACAGACTCTCGCTTAATCTCCCTACACTCGTATTCATTTGCCAAATAAGAGACAAAAAGCACAATAAACAAGTTAAAATAAAATTTGACTTTTTAAAAATTTCCTATCGTGATCAAATCGTGATCTAGAATTCGTTTGGCCTCCGTTATCGTGCGGTCTAACTCTGATATCGTGACCGTCTTAGGTCGTGATTGTTTTGCTTCGCGTCGCAGCTTTTGGTTTGCTGAACGCCTCCCGTTCTTCTCTGTGTGCTCTGAACACCTCAAGTTGACAATAAATTCAACTCATTGTGGAGAATTGTCGTTCTCATTGACGGATTTACACGACGTAGTCATCATGATCCGAGGAAAACAGCAGGAGCCAAATTAGTGTGTGGATGTTATTTCACTGACCTAGTCTGAATCTCAGGGCTGCTAGCGGCCCCCCGTGAAAGGCCAACATCAGCACGCCTCCCTCCAGGCCCGTGGCCCACTGCAGTCCCTCCAGACCTCCGCAGCAGCGCAGGTGCTCGGCTAGTCTCAGCGTGGCGGCTGGAGCCACCTCCTCCGCGACCAGTGCCATGCTAACAGGTGCCAAGCCCACATCGAAGCACATCAGCTCCCCCTGCTCTCCCCCCACCAGGACCACGGCCCCAGCAGGGTGCCAGGCCAGGAGGGCGGGCTGCACGGGGCAGGAGGCCAGCAGAGAGACACCCCGTCGCTGGTCGTACAGCACCAAGGAGGAGTCGGCGAGGCCCAGGAGGAGCGTGGTCTCAGAGGGGTGGCGCGAGCAGGAGACGGGACGGCACGGCAGCGGGATGCGGGTCACGGACAGGCGGTGCAGGCGCCCTCGTGCACATTCGTAGACGCAGGCGTCGGCCCGGGACCCCTCTGTGAATCCGGGGCCTGGTGCAGGAAGCTCCACCGTCAGCAGCTGGTAGGGCTGGAGAACGCTGAAGCGGCAGTCCAGAGGGTTTCCTTCAGTCCGGAGGGAGCCGAGGACCTTTGAGAGGAAGAGAAGAAGACGAGGGTTTCAGAGAGTCTGATGAACATTCTCCCTGTGAATCTGATCTGATCCAACAATTCCAACAATACAACCATATTGTCCTCCTAATACTTTATGTTAGCGGGAGGATTCAGCCAGCATCCCCTCAGTAGTTTAGCATCACTAAACATTGAATAGAACTTGATCTCGTCATTTTGTTCTACTATTTGGGAATTGTTAGATGCTGAGTACTGCAGATGAACAGATGTTTTTGAATAAAAGAAGGAAGCAGAAGGATAGAAAGAATATGTGAAAGAAAGACAGAGAAGCCCCTCAAACCCCCCCGGAGATGGAGGAAATAGAGCCGTCCACTTCCCTTCATGAGCACCAGGCTGTCAATCAAGACGGCTAATGATAAGAGCTCCGTTTCAACTCAAGGTCAACAACGTCTTCTCCCCGAGCGCGCCGCGGCTTTGGCACCCCGGCGATAAACAACCTGCTCTGTTTACCTGCGCGAGAGAGGAGCCAAGAGCTCAACGCTACACATGGTGACAAGAAAGAGAAAGAGGGTGATACGTGGGGGAAGCGTGGCGTTATTAGACCAATGGTCAAAATCCAGAAGTGAGATTATTCGCTCCTGGACCACAACCAGGTGGAGGGGGCCGCTAAGCGCCGACACTGATGGAGAAAGGCCGTGTCGCGGGTGGCGTTGTCGATAAAAACACCCACAAGGAAGCGGGAACAGTAGGTGGATGACAGGAGACGTCAGCCTTCAGCTCCACAGCCGCTAACAGAGCTTTAAAGGAGGGATTTCACCTCACCAAAGCCTCCATCAGAGCCCTGCATTGACCGTGGCAGCTTTGGCTAAATGAGCCCATTTCTTTTCGCCGTGTTGACAGAAAGAAGGATCGGCTGCTTGCCTTCCTTCTTTTCCTTTTCCCCAAAGCTGCCCGGCCCAGTATTTTGGCAGGCATTGCCAAAAAGGGACTTAGAGGGAGGAAGGTTTTTTTGTTTTTTTTTGCTCGTGGTCTCCAGCAGGAGAGAGAAGCAGATGACTGTCCTCCTGAAAGCTTCTTCTTTTCTCCTCTCATAATCCTCCAGAGCTCCTGCTGCTCCCCAGGGGGTGGGTGCTGTGTTTATGTGAGGGATGGGTGAGCTTCTCTGGAGAGCTTCATGTCTGCAGGGACAGAGTGACACACGCATGAAACAAACGAGTGTCCGTCGAGTCCACCAATGGACTGACTATAAGAAGAGGACGTGGTCACCGTGACGTCACCAGTTGTTTTGTTCTGCATGTTGGCTGCGCCATGCTAGTTTTAGCCGTCGCCATCTTGCTTGTAAACTGTCGCCATCATGGTTTTTGTCCGTCTGCAACTTCGTTTTTAGACTCCCATCTTGCTTGTTGGCAGTCGCCATATTGTTTTTTTGCCGTTGCAATCTTGGTTTTAAGGTCGTCGTCATCTTGTGTTTTTGCAACCAGACGTGACACGAGACGGTAGAGCTAAGCTAACTCCCAGACCAGACAATGCTGTAGTAGCGACCTGTCAATCACTGTGTAGCCCCGCCCTAAAGCATCCCCTAAATGGACCATCATGTACTAAATGAACATCATGCTGTGTTGAAGAAGACTTGAAACTAGAGATTGAGACATAAACTCATGTTTACAATGTTTACAATGTTTACATTTTCTATAGACTTCTATACAACCAGAGGAGTCGCCCCCTGGTGGACACGAGAGAGAATGTAAGTTTCAAACAATTCAGCAATGGCTTCCCTTGTCAGATCTAGAGTTTGCTTCCTGAGTCCATCACACAGAATGCTGTCGCAGGAATCAAGACCTACTTCCCCCCCCCGCCCCCCCCCCCAACCACATCTCATCCTCTCAGCTTTTCATCTCGTGCCCGGCTTGTTAGTGCCCGCTGCCCGCTGTGCCAGGATGCCACCGTGGCACCATCGAGGATGAGGAGCAGCTGATTCAGCTCTGCTTCCCCCGATCGGTGACCCCGTGAAGGAGGGGGGGCAGTGTCAGCGAAGAGCAAACGAGCTGCAACAGCCAACATTTCAAAGAGCTGAAGCTTTTATTTTGACACATCCTGAATACACAGAACACATGTAAGATAATGGAGAATGAACCCGTGTGTGAGTTCTCAGACTCATGTCCTCGACTGTAGTTCAACTCACTGATAGATCATTCCACGGTCTAGACCACAAACAGGTTTTACTCCATTATACAGTAGAAATTTGAAAAAGGAAATGATATTTTTTGATATCAGCCCTTCAATCGATAAAAGGCCTTTCCTTGCTGGTCGGCTCCATATAAAGTAAAGAGCCTCAAACGTCAATGCATTGATTGATACTTGGATGTTTATAGAAACAGACATTTTATTAATCTATAAGAAACTCCTTCATCTTATAATCAGCAAAATGTTTACACAGTTCAGTTGACGATCCAGATTTTAGATATTTATTTATTTATTTACCCAGAACTCCTTCCACCTGAATGTCTGCTCTCTTTGCCTTTTGAGTGTTTCACAAAAGTGCAATATTTATTTTAAAAAAGGTTTATGAATCTCAATAGAAAAAGCAGAGCACAAACTGCATCTCGCAGTCTTTTTACAGTCACAACATTTATTGCTGTCAGCACAGCAGCGCTTTGACTCCGGGTCACTTTTTGAGGCCTCGTTTTACATTCTGTGTGGACCGAGCAAAGGCAAGCAAAAGGGCCCTGAAGGCAACACAGCTGATTCGGAGATTAGAGCGCTGGCATCACGACTTTCAGGGTCATAAAGTCCGAGTCTTTCCAAACACAAAACTGCAAACACTCATGCTGCCGCAAGCATGAGAGGACACGAACATCGCACGAATGATGAGATACAGATTCATCTGCAGCTGATATATGGACGTTAAATATAAGAGTGTGAGAGGACTGCCACCTGAACAAAGTCCAATAAAAACAACAGCCAGTCTTTGAAAGGACTTCTGCATGTGTCACATGCTGCTGTATCGGCTGGTTCTGAGAGCACGGAATAGAAAAATGATGAATAAGGTCAAGAGAGGGAGTGAAAGGATGTGCAGGAGACAGAAAGAGAGAGAATGGATGTGAGTAAAGAGAGAGAGACGGAGGGTGAGACTTGGAGAGAAAGATGCAAAAAGGAGAACAGAGAGTGAGAGAGAGAGAGAGAGAGAAATAGAGAAATAGAGAGAGAGACAGAGAGACAGAGAGAGCGAGAGAGAGAGAGACAGAGACAGAGAGAGAGAGAGGGAGAGAGAGACGGAGAGAGAGAGAGAGAGAGAGAGAGAACGAGAGAGAGCGAGAGAGAGACAGAGAGAGCGAGAGAGAGAGACAGAGAGAGAGAGCGAGAGAGAGAGACAGAGAGAGAGAGAGAGAGAGAGAGAGAGGGAGGGAGAGAGAGACGGAGGGTGAGACTTGGAGAGAAAGATGCAAAAAGGAGAACAGAGAGTGAGAGAGAGAGAGAGAGAGAGAGAGAGAGACAGAGAGAGAGAGAGAGAGAGAGAGAGAGAGAGAGAGAGAGAGAGAGAGAGAGAGAGAGAGAGAGAGAGAGAGAGAGAGAGAACGAGAGAGAGCGAGAGAGAGACAGAGAGAGCGAGAGAGAGAGACAGAGAGAGAGAGAGGGAGAGAGAGACGGAGGGTGAGACTTGGAGAGAAAGATGCAAAAAGGAGAACAGAGAGTGAGAGAGAGAGAGAGAGAGAGAGAGAGAGAGAGAGAGAGAGAGAGAGAGAGAGAGAGAGAGACAGAGAGAGAGAGACAGAGAGAGAGAGAGAGAGAGAGAGAGAGAGGGAGAAAGAGAGAGAGAGAGAGAGAGAGGGAGAAAGAGAGAGAGAGAGAGGCCTCTAAGTAGCTTTCTCCTGGTTATTGGTTTCAGTGACTGGTCAAAACTATTCTTCTCCATTCTTCTTGTCTCCCTCTCTTTCTCTCTCTCTCTCTTTCTCCCCCTCCGTGGCGTGAAAGATAAAGCGGACGGGCCCAACTGTGTGGCTGGCCCTTGTTCACAGCAGTGGCCTTTTGAAGCCAATTTTCCAGCTCACGGAGCAGAGAAAGACAGGGAGAGACGGATGCAGAGAGACGGAGGGACTCGGAGGAGAGTCGAGGGATGAAGGGAGGGATTGGGGGAGGTAGAGGAGGTGGGGGGGGAGGACCGGGGAGTTTTGAGGTGTGTGAATCAAGGTTACTGTTGAGGTACTGATGTGAGAAACCCAAAAATATTCCTCACACCTTAACTGCCATCAGTTGGTACCACTGAACATGATTGTAGCACAGAAGAGGCGACTGTTCACTGGACCCAGGCAGGAGGCGGCCGCGGCATCTTTTGTTTTACAGAGCGGTGGAGCTTTGGGCTAATTCTGCACTTTGGATTCAACACCCGACTCTTCGCTGCATTGCTGAACATGTGCAGTTCTGCACATTACGACGGAAAATCACCAATTTGAATGTAGCTTCTAATCGTAGCAGCTGTGGAGGAGATGAAGTACAGATTGAATTCTTCAATTGTACATATATATTCCTTCTATATGAACTATTTCATGTTTTGCAAAAAAGACAAATTCCTAAAGTCACTAATAATTAAAAACCGACAGAAATCACAGGAATGCAGATCAAAGCAGTGGAGAGAAACTGTTTGGTGACAGATAACTGGAGAGTCGCACGCTTTAAAAAACACAAACAAAACATAAAACGCTGTGTTTGCAAACATCAATGCACACATACAATCATGAAAAATTAAAAGCACGAAAACATTCATCTGGTGTTTTCTTTTCATTCAGATTATTAAACAGGTTTGTGTGTGTTTGTGTTGAGGGAAGCATGAAGGATGATTAAAAATGTTAACTGGATGCATAAAAACGAAGTATGTATGTGCCCCCCCCCCCCTGCACTTATCAGCGTGAGGAAGAGGAGGTGGTGGTGGGGGGGGGGGGGGGGGGGCATACAAATTAAGACCACATAGGGAAAGAAATCAGACTTTTTTAAATGCCGAGAGACTGGCTAGAAAATTGGCTTAGTGCTGCAGATAGCGAAGGGAACAAAAGGAACATATATATGAGCTTGAAGTGATTGAAGTAGCTGCCGTCTCCCGATGTGTGCCCGGCGTTTGATTCCCGCCACGGCTCTTACATAAACTGCTCGCTTAATTTCACACCACGCATCATGAAAAATGACAACAAACGCTTTCATTAGAGCGCGATGCCGCAGCCCCGCGAAGAGACTTTAATGTTCCTGAAGCGTGGAGGAAGGAAGGAAGGAAGGAAGGAGGAGAGGAGAGGAGGAGGATGAGGAGGTGTGTGTGTGTGTGTGAGGATGGGGGGTGAAGGAGACATAGAGAGAATAAACTAGGTGAAGGAGTGTGATAAATGTGAAGAGCGTTCCAAAAAACAAGAAGCGGCAAACAGCTTTACTTATTTCAATATTCATGTGTACCCCCCCCCCCCCCCAATTCTCTCCTCCATGAATTTGTTTTCCTAGCATGCAATTGGTAACGCTCATCTTCTCTCCCTCTCTCCCTCTCCCTCTCTCCCTCTCCCTCTCTCTCTGGTGTGGTGAAACGTTCTGCATGTGCTTACCGATGAAGCACCGTACGAGGAGTAGAGCGTTAAGCCCGGTTCGGCATTTCTTTTTGGGGGGGGGGGGGGAATCTTTCATCTTCTTTTTGGCACGAGGACAATCCTACGGTGACACGGAATCGGGTCACGGGTGACGTTTTTTGCCAGAGGCCACGAGGATGTGTGCGTCTTCAGATGTGTGTGTGTGTGTGTGTGTGTGTGTGTGTGTAGGCGGTCTCCTTCACGCTGTACCACAGCTTAGCTTCCTCCCTTCTTATTTCAGATGGTGATGCATGGAGGTGC
>CM051699.1:24926236-24928736 GCA_028022725.1 Lycodopsis pacificus
GTTACTTGAGTTGTGCACGTTTTCAGAGTACCGGCATCGGTAGTTTCATCTGCAGTAGAAAGTATTTCCTCAGTGCCTGCATTGGTATTTGTTTGCATAATTACATGCTGCACATAATGTCATCACGAGTCCATAACGCTGGCGACGCAGAAGCCTCAGATTTCCACTGCGGAAGAAAGAATGCTGAAGCTGCGATGACGTTTCATTTAAAATGGATTTAAACAGCATCACGCAAACAACAACCTCCCGCGGTCCGGTGTTAACGGGTTGGAAAAGGTTTCGTCGTTTCTAACGGTATTCAGTGTTGAATGGTCTCCTCTGGTTAACAGTTCATCCTCACTTTTGAGACTGTGATTTAGTCGTGTACTTTTATTTTGAAGGTTCTGTGTTGGAGGCTCCATCCCTCACTGGATAACTGATAAAGATACATTACTCTTATTATATATAAGAGTAATGTATAACTGCGTTTTCCACACATTCTGTAGATTGATTGACTGACGGACGCTCAACATTCACACAGTTGATGGAAACATAAAGTCACAGAAACACAGCTGAATCTTTTTGTTGCTCTTCTGATGGGAAACAACATCAACAAGCTGTTTTCTCTGACGTCTGTGCACTCGACGGTGACATTTCTATTCTGATGTTTTCTAAATGTTCTCCTCGATGTTTTTACGTCATTTTACTGCAGAAAACATTTATAATTCCCCCGTCGTAGCCGTAGTATTTACTTTTGATTAGTTTGGAGAAGTGTGGGTCTTTGTCTCGCTCTCCTCTCTTTACTTTTTCTTTCCCCGTCACTGAACTTCGTCTGCATCCTCTCTTCTCCTCTCTGCTGCCTCCTGGATTCTTTGTAGAGCACTGGAGGCTCTGAAGGCCTTTTTGTGGTAGAAGAACACACTTGATCCTGTTCAACTCTTCAGGAGCTGCATGGAAACGCCGATTAGCAATTAAGCCCCCCTCTCCTTCAAATTAATCTGTTTATGAAACCAATTAAATGGAAAGGAGGGGGGGGGGGGTTGTTACACATGTCTCTCAGATATCCTGCTTTGAGTTGAACGAGTGAGGCTGCACCCCGAGATTTAGAAATCTAACCGCCAATTAAGCGCGGCGTGTGTGTGTATTTATAAACGTGTCGGTGTGATTACACTTCAAATCATCCTGTTGTGTGTACATTTCAAATTAATATGCAAATAGTCACGAGGGGAAGTGTAACGTCGCTTGAAAAAAGCAGAAAAGCGAGCGTCTTAAATCAGGTCAATGGAGTCGGTGTGTCCTCGTGCGTTATTATGATTATTAATAATAAAACTGGTTCAAAGCTTAAACATTGACAGCCATTAACGAAGCCTCGGCTTTCCCAAACAACGTTTTAATGCAATAGTAAGCGTCTTTGTCCTAGATTACAGACAAATCAAGTTAAATGCAGTTTTGTATTGATCTCGATGGGTGTCTATAAACGGGATTAAGTTTAATCCCGTTCACTCCCAAATGAAGGAAAAGCAGGCTGTGGCCCAATCTGGGACCAGGTGGCTGATTTGGCATTAAGGGCCAGACCTTCATGACCCACCCTGATACACACACACACACACACACACACACACACACACACACACACACACACACACACACACACACACACACACACACACACACACACACACACACACACACACACACACACATTCATATTTACCCTCTAGACACACACACACACACACACACACACACATTCATATTTACCCTCTAGACACACACACACACACACACACACACACACACACACACACGCACAGATTGCGACATTCATACATGCAAGCCTGCAACCATTCTTTATACATTCTCAGTTACACACACACCCACAAGCATAAAACAAACCCACCACATGTTACAGCACACACACACATTCTCTCTCTCACACACACACACACACACACACACACACGTCGCCTAAATCCATTTAATGCCATCTCCTCAGCAGCATGTTGACATAAGAGGCCAATGGGCTTAACCAAAGCACATTTAAACACGGGTAAATGAAACCGGCTATGAAAAATCACTTACGGATGCTTAATCGCGGAGCATATGCGCAGCTTGGCCCAGCCGTCGGCCAAAGGCAGCCGGTAATACTTTGATGGCGTAAAATATGTGTAATCTGCGCTCCGGCTGATGCAATCGGAGCTCTGGAAGGAAACCGGCACAGAAAGTTTAGAGAGGAGCCAGCTGTCTCTGAGGCCTCACATTCACATGAAAGAGGATTCTCTTCAGCATTCAGATACTCAAACCTTTTTATCAACTTGACAAATCCTGTTCCAGAAAAATGGGAAAAAACGAATTCACCGTCTGTGACTTGCAGTCGGCAGAGCGGCTCGTTTCTAGCCACGAGGTCGGCGGTTCGATCCCCGGCTCACTGTCTGCATGTTGAAGCTCACTGCTTCTTAATGCTTGGGATGCTACATGCAGGGGTCAAGTGTCATGCAGGTAACAATTGTAATAAAGTTTA
>CM051699.1:24933736-24943736 GCA_028022725.1 Lycodopsis pacificus
AGTCTTTTCACTGTTGCATTGGAACCCCTTCATTCCTCAGGACGATCTAAAAGTGTCTTCTTATATTTTAAATGTTTATTTTTTATTAAGCACAAAAACCGAACAAGAAAACAAAGACAAAACACACAAAGTGATACAATAAAGTGACCATGAAACTCATTGAAACTCATTGAAAAGCAGCAGATCATTCACGAGTGACTTCAACGTGAGTTACTCACACGTCTCAACGGTGAACAGAGAATCAAAAACTGATAAAAACTCTTTCTGACGAACACAAACACGTGCATCTTCACTTAAACATGACTTTTTAAAACACTTCTGCATGAAAGGTCTTGTTCTACTCGTCAGCGTGAGTCCGAAGTGTTTGTGAAGATGTGAACAGACGACTCATCAACGAGACTTCAATTAAACTACACGAGTTGTGTGAGAGTTTGTAAACTGATGTTTTCATATAAGTTTTGCTGTTTTTAAATGTCGCATTTACTTCAATTCATCAAGAACTTTCTCTGTTTTTGTATTTTCTGTTCACCGTGGAGAGTTGGAGGTAACGCGTGAAGCATTCCTCTAATATAGATGCACCGCGTGTTCCTGAGACACAAACCCAGAGAGAAACCGGAGTATTTAAGACATTTAAGGATGAATTTATTAAATTAAATTAACAAAACATGTACTTTTATGTTGGAAACCTCATGTAGAACTATACAGAAACTACATTGATGAAGTTATAAGTTTTATATTTCAGACCACCTTATCCCCAAAGCAGCAAAAGTCTGAAATCTGCTGCTTACAGATTGATTTAGCTCCACTGAAGAAAAAATATTCTACTGAAAGCAGAAACGTCCCTTCAAAACACACACGCACACACACACACACACACACACACACACACACACACACACACACACACACACACACACACACACACACACACACACACACACACACACACACACACGTCCTCGAGGAGAAGCGAATATTTTAATCAAGAGGACTTTTGGCGCTCTTGAGTTGAGTTATCTCCCAAATGCAACCTCACAGTCAGCAGGCACGTATCTCAACGCGTCACCACGCCGAGCCCCCCCCCCCCCCCCCCATCTCTAGTGGTTAAACACAGGGAAGGGAGGGATGTGAAGGAGAAACAGCTAATTGAATTTGTGCATCTGCTTCTGCCCACGCAACATACATGAAGTTCAGTGGGAGGGAAAAAAAAGGAAGGAAAGGAAGTGTTTATTTTACAGTCCCTTTCATCTTAACTGAAACGAACCATTAAGGAGTGGGATTCTCTATTAAGAACGAGTGGGAGGAGGAGGTAAACAGATGCATGCAAATGAGGGGGGGGGGGGTCGTGGGAGAGAGGAGGGAGGGCAGGGGGATGAGTGTTCGTCTCCTGATAAGGGTGTTTGTATTCCACTACTGGGTGAAAAGCAAAGAGAGAAAGAGAGAGAGAGAAACGAAGGACGTGGGACAGTCGACTGTGGTTTCTAAGAAGATGTTCATCCACTGGTAGAGGGCCCACACACACACACACACACACACACACACACACACACACACACACACACACACACACACACACACACACACACAGGTGGATGATCACTCGTTGAGTTCTGTTGAGAACGTACCTTCACAGAAACCGAGTTTCTCTTTGTAATAGTGATGCTCCAGGGGATTTGCTGCAGAAAATAACAACATAAAAAGAGGGTTAGATTTGGAATAAACGTGAAAACAACACGTTAAATGATTGTGTCTTAAAAACTAAGCTGCAGCTCAAACATCCCCCCTTCAGTTCCGCGGGACCTTGTTGGTAAAGTGTAACCCGTAAAGCGGGCCTCGTGGCCCCCGGTCACTCGTGAGGAAGTCAGCGGTCCGTCTGGTGGCCGGCATCTCTGGCTGCCAGGAACACCTTCCAGGATTAGTAGTATTAATCAGATAAGGGGGTGAGGGGGGAGCAGGCAGGCCCAGACATGGGCACCTGCTCTGGGGGATGAGGGGGGGGGGAGCTGCTCCAATGAGCTGCTCCAATGAGCTGCTCCAATGAGCCTGGGTCTACCTCTAGTGGGGAGGCGAGGAACTGACATTCCAGAGAATGAAACTGGACTTCACAGATGTTTGTTTTCCAATGATGCTGATATCCATCAACAGATACACACAGCTGATTTAACGTGTTTCTGCTGTTTAACCTACCCTCATTGATGTAAATGAGGTGGACAAAATAATAGAGACAACATAACGCAATACAATGTGAGAGCACCACAGACTGCATCCTCTAACAGTGACCATGCACGCTGGATGAACGCTTCTCTGAAATAGTTGAACAAAAACGAACAATTTAAACATTCATGAAGGTAAACAGAGTTTAAAAAGCTCTGGAAACATGTTCTTGATGGAATCCTACATGAACTGTTGTTTGTTACTTCACACAACAGGTTTCTGTTGTTTATTTGTCCTGTTACGTACTTCCATGCACCAATCAGAGTTCAGCAGCATTTGAATCAGAGTCTGATGACAGTTGATTAGTTTGATCAGTGACACACTAATATTCCACGATTATCCCAAAATGACCATATTCTGAATTTGATACGTTTCATGTAAACATGTTCTGGTTTCGGCTTTGTTCCATGTAGCGTTTTCAGATTAAGACATGTGGGATATGCCGATATGATTCTGGTTTAAGAGGATTTGTTTTGTACATTCAGAATATGCATCTCAATTAAGGTTTCTAGGGCATTTTGCCTGTTTACAGCCAGCTCGGTGGGTTCTACACAAACCAACTGTTGCAACTATGACAACAAGGTCACAACAACGGCAGCAACACGCCTGCAGCTGGAAAAGGAGAAATTAAAGTTATTTAAAGAACGTAGCTGCAGGACGTACGTCGTGAGTATGCAGGGTTGCATAGAAACGGGAATATTTGTGCAATATTGAGCTTCATGTGAACAACTTAGCATAATAACAAAAGAGTTTAGATGTAAACGTAGTCAGTGTCAATTCAATGAGATCAAACTACACTCACACAGTTCTGATTAAGCAGATGAGCTTTTTTTGTCTCTGGTAGAAACCTGTCAATCACAGTAGCCCCGCCCTAAAGCATCCCCTGCTTTATGGTCTGTGTGACTCTAAATGGACCATCATGTACTAAATGAACATCATGCTGTATTGAAGAAGACTTGAAACTAGAGATTGAGACATAAACTCATGTTTACAATGTTTACTGAGGGAATAAATCAAGAGAGAAGTAGAGTCATTTTCTATAGACTTCTATACAACCAGAGGAGTCGCCCCCTGGTGGACACTAGAGAGAATGCAGCTTGAACACATGAAGCTTTGGCTTCACTCTGCAGAACCGGAGGTTGACGTCTGTGACATACAAAGACGTTAGATGAATGCAAAATATCAAACAAACATATTTGAATGTAATCTAATGTAATCTACTTTAAATGCATTTCGTATCATGACCTGAGCTACCGCCACACCGCCGTGTGAAAATGTTGTGATACTTTTGGATGGTGATTCTTCCCCCCTCCTCTTCCTCCCCCCCCCCCTCCTCCTCCTCCCTCCACTCTGATATCAAGCCACACTTTAGTAATCCTCCAAATGAAAGGATTTGGTGCGAGAGCATCGTCTCTCCGCTGAAGATTGGAATGAAAGAGGAGGCAGCTTCTCAGATGAGAGAGGAGGGAGGGGAACCCTGTGATGAGAGGGGACCAGACATACTGTACATAAAGTGAGAACAAACTAATATATATATATATATATATATATATATATATATATATATATTAAATGAGACGAAGAGGTGGAAATCAATGAAAGTGAGGCAAACATCTGAGACAGCACAGTAATGAAAGAAAACATATGAAGGTGGAGAGACACTAAGAAATACACAGAAGTGGAAGAAAGCAGGGGAATAAAAGGAAAGATATTTACTGTATGTCTTTAAAAAGAGAGAAAGAAAGGCACCACGGGGTTCATGCACTCTCAAAGAATCGTGTGATACAACTTAAAGCTGCTCTAATCAATATTTTATGTTAACAATGGATCCAATGTGAAAGGTGTCGCTCAACGTGACGAACCCAGAGAGAGTTTTAGCTTCTTTGAGCTCATTGTTTTGGTTTTCTTCCGCAACCAATTAACATATTTGGACTGTGGAGCTGATGCTGTCATTTTCTCATAGACTTCGATACAATCAGACTTCTTTTTGCAACCAGAAGAGTCGCCCCCTGCTGGTCAGTAGAGATAATTCAAGTTTAAGAACCGAAGGTTCTATTTTTGTTAATAAATCCTCTTGTTGTTTTGCACCCAAGCAGACAATTTTTTAAATTTTTATGAATGCAAGTTTCAGTAAATGTTAAAGTGCCAGTGAAACTGAAATGAGAGCGTCTTTAGCTTCTGTATTCTGACGTATTCCCCAGTGCAACGGAATATTTGAGCTGAGTTCAGTTACAAGAGGGAGTTCAATCAAATCCTTCGTATTTGATTGGACTGCTAAAAAGTGGGCGGGCTTTGAACCTCGTGTGACACGGAGCTACAAAGGACTGTTGCTCCACACACACCTCCGTCCCAAAAGTAGCTCAAAGTTGCAGATTGATTGATGGATGGATGTCATGATATTATTGGTTATAATTGTTTGGAACTAGCTTACGTAAACACACGTTACATTTTGTTTTAAAGTATATTATATATTATGGAATAGGTGCACAATATGAGGGATTTTTATAACTTATTAACATACAAAGAAAGAAATCATACATGTAAAATTACTTTCAATATATAATTGTGACGGATGAAGACATTTCATATCCACTTTATAAACTCTCATATATATTTTCATTTTTAAAAACTACTCGTGCATCTAATTTATTACATACATTTGGACATTTTGGACAAAGATGTCGCCTTATTTTGAGCTGTAATTTTTGGAGTGACGAGTCAGCATAATTGTGAATGACTTTCCAGCTGAATCTAGTTTTTAAAGATGCTTCACACAGATGAAGACGAACATGTCACAACCGTCCTCGAGCAGCACTGTGTCAATTTTATAATTCTTCCAGGGAAGAGACGGCTCTTCCCTCGGGGCGGGTTGGTGGGGGGGGGGGGGTGATCTGAGCACTTCCTGTCGGTAAGAGAAGCCTCCAGGCCCGAGGCAATATGAGGCTGGACTACATGGGGCCTCTTGCTATGTGATCCAGGAGAAAGTCAACAGTTTAGTTTCCCCTATCGCTGTGTGTCAGGACCCCGGGTCAACAGGAGCGCCGTCAGAGTAAGAGATAGAACCACGAGGCCTAATAACCTGTGTGTGTGTGTGTGTGTGTGTGTGTGTGTGTGTGTGTGTGTGTGTGTGTGTGTGTGTGTGTGCGTGTGCGTGTGCGTGTTATGTGCATACGGCTGTAGGGCGTAAAGCCTACATGCTAATAGCCTCTAAGTGTGGTGAGACCCTGAAATACTCAGGACCGATGGTTTGTGTGTCCGTGTGTTTGCGTGGGAGGCCGAGTAAAGGAAATCACATACGTCCCCAACAAAACAAACAAAAACAAGACAAACTTATCTTAAACACAAACAGACATCCAATACAAACACTATTTACCTGGCTCTCCTTTATCGTAGTACTGATAGGTGCCAATATCTGTATCTGTGGGGCGAGAGAGAGAGAGAGAGAGATGAACATCTAGCTGTCAGGGAAAAAGCAGAAGACAGATCAGCAATTTCGCACCGTGGGATAAACAATCGCTATCAGCCGGTGGCCTGTCCCGTCTGCCAGCACCACAGTTTAGATAAGAGCCAGTGAGGGAGGAGGAGGAGGAGGAGGAGGAGGAGGAGGTGAGAGGAGGAGGAGGTGAGAGGAGGAGGTGGGAAGGTGGGCTCGGGGGGTCCGAGCCAGAATGGATGGAAGAGGAGGGGGTAAAGGGGTATTAATAAAGACGAGTGTGTCCCGTAACCCACCTGAGGGACAGATTTAAACACATGCAACATATACATTTAAATGTAGACACACACACACACACACACACACACAGACTCAGCAGGCAGCTAAAAAAACATATGACCAACACACACACACACACACACACAAACAAACTGCTGAGCGGAGCCTTTTTTTTTGTCAGTGTTATTCCTGCAGGCCATAAGCAGCCAGACTCGGATTCGCCCAACACATCGTTTCTTTATCGCTCCACCACTGTTGCTGCTGCTGCTGAGGCCGGGTCACACTAATACAACAGGAGAGCTGATGGCACACGCACACACACACACACACACACACACACACACACACACACACACACACACCTATAAGTAATGGCTTAATGTCACTTCTTCCATTTCTGACAGGGATAGTGATTCTATAACCTTGAGTATCTGCTAATACAAACCTTTTCTTTCTATTAAACAATGACTACAGCGTTCATAAACCGTTAAAAAGCATTTAAACCTGTATAAATATTATCAAAGTGACTTTAAAGAGTCATCGAACACGATGCTCTAGGGATGACGGCAAAAACGCAAGAGACTCTCAAACTGACCTGAAATAACACAAGTGCACATAGTTCAGGTAAATAATACGAATGGACAGTCTCATACTGTGTTCATGGTGTCGGGGGGGCTCACACACATACAGAGCGGAGGCGAGACGGACAGCAGAGAGTTGACGACGGCTGCACTCGGCTGATGTAAGAGGATCGGATCAACAGCTGACCTTTAAGATCAGATCGGGTTCTTCCTGATTCTAGTTCTCCAAACATGCATTTAAACGTGTACATGTGTACTTCTGACACATGAACCCCGAGCCGCGCAAAAACAAACTACAACATATAAAATACAAACTAATTGAAGATTTAAACTGTTATTACTTGGAGTTAAAGTAACGAGTGTAACGAGTGAAAGACGTGAGTCTCAGGAGGACGGATGCTCATGCTGCTCTCCGTCTGCTCGACAACAGCAGCACAGAACAGTTTACTCACAGCATGACTTCAAGCATCTGCATGATGCTTTAGTTTGTGTGATTAGTTTGAGTGTGAAAACCTGAGCAGGTAATCCAAACTCGAGTCAGTCTGCACTAAATCCTGACATAAAACTCGTCTCTTGTAGAATACAAGACAAACTAAATCTCTTCTGTCTTCTTGTGCAAAGCAATTAACTCACAAACTGTGATGCTGCTTAGCAGATGTCTGCTGTACGACACACACAGCATACATGTGTGTTTATGAATCCATATTAATGTACTTTTTGAGGATGTATATGAAGTGGGGGGGGGGGGGGGGATATGGAGCGTCACACCTCAGCGACCAGGCCTCTTCGCTCAGATGTATCCCGCCACATATTTCCAAGATAGCACAAGACACACAAAAGCAGAAAGAGAACAAACAAATAAGGATATGTCACCGTCACCTGGGATGTACACCCTGTCGTACCTTTGTGTATTAAACACACACACACACACACACACACACACACACACACCTCCGAGAGACACTATCTTCGTCTGCTCAGCAGACTGTGAAAGACAAGACAGAATGGAAGGGAGGAGAAAACAAGAAAATGGAGAAACGGAGCATTTCCGTCTGACGAGGAGATGGACCGATAGGTGGCGAGCAGGGAAGAAACACAAAAGTGCAAGAACAGTCAAACTTAAGCCCCGCCCACTCGGCCCCACAGAGGAAGCATTGTTTTAACTTTAGTTTCTTATTGAATGCATGATGGAGGTGGCGTGATGTGCAGCTATAACTTAACATGCACTGATCACTGTTGACTGATACATCTTCATTATCTAGCGTTAGCACGTCTACGCTACGCTAGCTACTGAAGGTATACTGGATGTGTTGTAATGATTGTAACAGGGAATAAAGTGTTTCATTGTCTTCTGTCACTTTTACACTTGATCTAGTTTTTAGCTTCTATCTTTATCGTTTTGACCAGTAAAATACGAAAAATCTCTCAACAGTTATAGAACAACTTAAAACTAAATGGGTTACACAAAAGAAGAATTATAAGTATAAGAATTATAGGATTGAAATAGAATAAATATAATTATTTACATAAAAAACTAGTGTATGGTCTTGTGTGGTTATGTGAACCAATGACCCTCTAAACAATGTACAATAAACATCAATAGCATGAGAATTTAAAGAGCAAAGAGCAAAGAGACAGAGTGAGCACTGGTGCTGACTGAGATGCCAGATTGTTAAAGTAGATGTCGGTGAGGAGGGGAGGAGGAGGTGTGAAAACAAAGTGAGTGATGACAGAGAGAGCCAGAGCAAGACGGAGCGGTGAGAGGAAGAAGAAGAAGAAAAGAAAGAGGGAGACGAGGAGGAGAACATGGGGAGAAGCGCTACCTTTGACTTGGAGTGAGCTCTTGGTGGACCACAAGTGCAGCTCAGCCAGGCAGAACGCCATCCGACTGACGAGCAGCGAAACCCGAGTCTGTCAGGAGGGACGTGATTCAGATCAAGAGGAACACAACAGATGCATATCTCAACGAGACGACACAATAGAGTGACATAAACAGGTCTGTGGGTCAAACAAAGTATGCATGAAGGCACGCGTGGTCAGTCACTACCTGACCAGGTACACACGTTTCTATAGTCAGGTGAAGTCCCGCCCCTTCCTGTGAAAGAATATGTGGTAGTCAACGGTGAGAGACAAATGTTTTTTAAATCCTGTTTGGATTAAGCTATGAATTATTCATATGATGTTTGTCAATTTAAAAGATCATTTTGCAAGTAAGGAAAGTCTACGTTTGCTGTAGATATTCACCAGTGAACTTCATCTCTAGTCTCACCAACACCAACATGGCCGTTCACCAACGTGTCCGTGTTCCACGCACAAACGTGACGTTATCGCACCTGATGGGTTTCATCCAGCGGCTCTTTTTAATCCGCCGGGCAGAGAAACGACGAGTGAGACTTGTTGGTGTGAGAACATCGTGGTATGAAACATCGTGGCTTCAGAGAGACGTCACTTAAAGCTAAGAACGTATTTTTAACGGTTTTATGTCAAACTGAGACTTTTGTGACGCGCAAACATGTCTTTTAAATGGACAAACATAATATGTGTAATTCATCGCACAATTCAAACGGGATTAAAAAAATATTTGTGTCTCACCATTGACTTCCGTGCATATTTTTTTCAGAATAAAGTTCCATGGTGGTCTACCGGACAGGGCAGGACCAGTAGGGGGTCCGAGACCCTTTGATTGAGACTTGAGATCCCCCGACAGCCTCAACAGCAGAATTTTGGGCGTTCTCTAAAATCCTTAAAAACTAATTTAAATAATGCTTTTATTGTGGCATAAATGGCAAAGTCGCTCATTGACGAGAGGATTCTCAACAAGCGAAACCAGAAGAATACAAACATTCATGAGGACGCCGATGGAAATGCAGAGGAGCTTTGGGAACGTTAAAGGCCGACGGGACAGGCGGGACTTTCCCTCTTCACAGCAGTATGAAGTATAGCAGAGATGACAAAGCACGACAAGGCATTAAGAAGCCCAGTAAGGGTTAATGGTGTACCGTGAAAACATCATCAAATGACAACATAATGACATTAGACAGCATTGGCAATGTGAACGAACCTGATCAGAACTAGTGGAACAAAAAAAGTTGCTTTTTCCTCATTTCATTTTTGCTGTAATTATGAATTAACTTGTAACTCGGCGTTAGGTTGGGTTGGAGCACTTCCTGGACTTAGTAGAGTTTCTTTGAAGCTCTCTTTGGATAAAGAATCATGTTGACGGGCAAATCACAAGAAAACTACCACGGCCTTCTCTTTTAACAGTTAAAATACCTTCAGTGTAAAACGTCATCTGAGACCTAAAACGAATCCGACGTGTTTTGGCATCAAGCCTTCGTCAGGGAGTCAAAAAATGTAAATCAAATGTTATTTTCCCATCGTGGCAGTAACAACCATCAGAGTAGCAGCAGAGTCACATTAGCAGTAAAGTAGCATTAATAGTACTTGTATTTGTAGTTGTAGTACCACTTCCTGTGCCTGTTATACCTGTAGT
>CM051699.1:24948736-24983736 GCA_028022725.1 Lycodopsis pacificus
TGATGCATGCAAATGTGCATGAGTGTGTTTAGATCAGCACAAGTCCAGGTTTTTTGGGCAGGTGGAGGTGAAGAGTTGAAAGGTTCAGGTGTCTCACAACAAAAACAGAGAACAGACAACTGCATTTAAAACGACAGCGTTCATAATCTACTCTCCTGTGCGTAGGGCTGATACCAATGATTATTATTGTTATCAGCTATTGATTAATCTGCTGGTTATTTTCTCAATTAATTAATTCATTGTTTTGCTTTTGGATGTAAAAGAATGCAAATAATAACCGTTTGGAGCCCAAGATGGCGTCTTCAAGTTCCTTGTTTTAGCCAACCAACAAAAAATATTCTGTTTAATAATATTGTGAAGAAAAGCATCAAATCCTCACAAATTACACAATATTTGGCTTTTTTTTTCCCCTCGACTAAAAACCACGACTCTACTGTCACAACATTTGCAGATTCATTTTCTATCAATCGACGAAACAATGAACTAATAGTTTGAACTCTTGATTCTAAAGACTTAACAACAAACTATTACGATGACTTCAGCACAAGTGCTCACAATAAACCAGACTCTTCCCTCTTTCTTCATTCCTCAGAACTCTTTGTAAATTGTGAATTGAGTTTGTATTTTCATCGCTTATTATGGAGAACGTGTGAACATTATGCACTTCTGAATTTTAACTGTGAAAAAATATCAATTAAGAGGCCAAATAATCCAGAAAGTAGTTCTTAAAAGCTGCAGCTCTCAATGTGTCTGAGGAGGAGAGAAAGACAGACGACAGGCTGACGGAGGGATGAGAGGAGGCTCTTCTAAGCAGATGTGTCAACGTCATTAGAGGAGGTAATGGAGGGAGGAAGGTGGGAAGTAGGGAAGTATTTACCCAACAGCCTGGAGCAGAAACACAAACACAGCAGCAGTAATGACTGAGACAGCAGGAAGAGAGACGTTCAGTGGACAAGCAGGTCTCGAGGCTTGAAAAAAAAAATAAAAGAGAGTTTATTCTCGTCTTTAAAAGAATTGTGTAACCGTCTGAGGTTTCCACATTCAGACGAGATTCCCCGTAAACCAGTTCAGCTAATGGGCCAAATCCTGCAAGAGTTCCTCCGAGAGCAGAGAGCAGAGAGCAGAGAGCCTGCAGCAACGGCCGAGGGCGGGAAAAGACAACGCCTCCCAAACTTCAAAGAGATTCTCAGGGACCGTGAGCCTCTCCGGTGTCTGTCTGTCTCTCTGTCTCTCTCCGTCTGTCTGTCTGTCTGTCTGTCTGTCTCTCTCTCTCTCTGTCTCTCTGCCCCTCCCCCGTCTTAGTGAAGGTGACGCGGTGTCACACTGACCGTGGGTTTGTTTATGTCGTTGGATTTTCTTTCTCCTAAAGCCGTTCGGGCGCCCTGTTGTGTCTATTTGTGTGCATGAAATGCAAATCACTCTATTTTTCACTTTTCTACCACGGCAGCGAGCTCGACATCTTTCGTGACGATGTCTACGATCAACTTATTGAGATGAAATCCTTCATGGTCCCATCCTGTGTATTTACACATGCACACAGACCGGGGGCCTTAAGTAGCGCTTTACCTGAAATTAACAAAAACAACTTTAGTTCAGCATGAGCTGGTACAAAGAGTTAATAAGAAACGACTTCATGGTGGATCAGAAGGAACATCTCTGCAAAGCGTTTTATTTTAGGACAAAAATGAATGTCCTCTAGCTCCATCTGTGAATGTGTCCACATATACAGAGACATACAGCTTAAAGCTTTCCACAACAGGTGTACACAAACTCATATGCACTTTGAGGAACACACACACACACACACACACACACACCACCACACACACACACACACACACACACACACACACACACACACACACACACACACACACACACACACACCTGTCAAGGGCTCAGGGGTCCTTTAAAGTTGTTGTCAGATGCACAGAGCGAGATGGACCCCGGCAGAAGGAAAGGTGAGGACGAGCGTCCCCTAGACGTCTCAGCGGTCTTATTTCCCCGTCACACACTCACACACACTCTGTCTGTCACCTCTCAGACGAGGCCATGACACCTCGGACTCCTCTCCTCTTAGTGCCTCCCTCCTTCCCTCCCTCCCTCCCTCCCTCCCTCCCTCTGACAGGTTGACGTGGCCGGACGTCGATGGCTCTCGGACCCAGAAGTTTGTTCTCTTTGCCGTGACCTCAGGGATGGACGCCGGTGTCATATCTGCTGCAGCGCTCCACCGTTTATAAGTTATAAGCTTCTTCTCGTCTGTCAGACTTTATCCCTGTAGGTTGATGTTTAGTCTGGGCGGTGGGGTTCTCAAACTTACATTGATTTCTATTTAGGGATTGCAATGACCTAAATATTCATTCGTTGGTTTATAGCAGAAGTATGTTAAACCTGCATTCTCTCTAGTGTCCACCAGGGGGCGACTCCTCTGGTTGTATAGAAGTCTATAGAAAATGACTCTACTTCTCTCTTGATTTATTCCCTCAGTAAACATTGTAAACATGAGTTTATGTCTCAATCTCTAGTTTCAAGTCTTCTTCAATACAGCATGATGTTCATTTAGTACATGATGGTCCATTTAGAGTCACACAGACCATAAAGCAGGGGATGCTTTAGGGCGGGGCTACACGCTGATTGACAGGTCTCTACCAAAGACATATACGCCGTCTTTACGTCACTCCTCCTCAGTCCAGATATGGTCACTTCCTGTTCACTGGTTGCAAAAAACAACCACATGGCAACGGCCGTAATCCAAGATGGCGACTGCGAAATCGCCGAACTTGAGGCTTCAAAACGGCAGAACACAAACCAATAGGTGACGTCACAACGACTACGTCCACTTCTTATATACAGACTATGATTATAACACACTGAACCAAATGTAATAACACACACACACACACACACACACACACACACACACACACGGGTAAATTCTGCGCTCATTTCTGCTGTTTATTCAGGACTCTGCCTCCACTGCTGGGTCAAGTCATGTCTTGTCAGACGCTGTATCCTCTTCCCATTGAGCCTGACGGTTACAAGTACCACAGGGGCCTCCACCGGGGCCCCTGTGTTAAACACATTCACCCTGCAGTTAGAAGGCTCGTCTTTCACACCCAACGCTAGGCTTCAGACAGAGTTCACTGCCTTTAGGTAAATGGTTAGAAAAAATCGGAAATTGGTTTTATTTAACCAATTTCTCCATCTTTCATGTATTCAAAACGTTCTCAACTCTACTGTCCAGCTGCTGTCGTCACATTTCTTGTAACGCTGCCCAAAGTAAGTAACTACTTTACACAATAGAAATCGTAAATAACAACATCCCATGACTTCTCTCTCCCACGATGACGTCTGTACAGTCATTAGAGGCTCTGTGTGACAGCACTTGAGAGCTTAGCGGCTAAAACAACACATCCCATTAAAACATCATCTGGGGGGAGGGGGGGGGGGGGGGGGGGGGGTATGACAGATGATGGTTCAACTGTTGGTTGTTTTAAAAGCAAACAATGTGTTTCCTATCGCGACATTCACACCTCACAGACTGCAGCCGACCACACGAGTGTGTTTTTACAGTTGCTGTGAGTGTGTGATGACGATCAGAGACAGTGGAGATGAATTAGTGTGTGTGACCCCCCCCCCTCATACATGTACATAGGCTTAACATCGTCTGCAGGGCCGATCCCGCCCGGCAACGAGCGCTATCCTGGCTAACATCTGCCGCACGACCCCGGGGCCACTCAGACTGGGCCTTAATCCCCACCACAGCCATGTGGTGGTGGTGGAGACACATTCTTTCACTTTTAGTGGAGTGCAGCCCCCCCCCCCCCCCCCCCCCCCCCATTGTGGCTGTGCAGAGGGGTGTGACCGCCAGCATCGGGCAGCGAGTCGCCATCGACCGGTCCAATTGGATGGATTTGGGTTTGTTCGGTTAATGAAAGGTGTTGCTTGTTATGCTAAAACAACAGTTGCATTGAGAATAAAAACCACCTTTCCTCTCAGATGTCAGTTTGCATCCAGGACGCCTTTTTTTTGGGTCATCCTTCAGTGAGTTTGTTTGTTGTTGCTGTCGACAGCAGACGGGGAAACAGACCATCAACAAGCAGAACGTCAACATGTGGCAGGTTGCTGCCCCCTTGTGGCCACCAATAGGAGAACAGGTAGCTCTTCTTAATAACACCAGGAATCATTCAAAGTCACCACACAGGACGAGCCGTGAGCCTCCATATTTTTTGATAAAGATCTTCGTTGGAAATAAAGACGCAGCCTCATCAATCAGTCCATCGCTGTGAGATATGTATTTGTCTTAATGTGGAGTTTGATTCCATCAAACCCATTTCACCGACCATTTCCTAATGCAAACACTTCAGAGAGAGCGAGAGAGAGAGCGAGAGAGAGGAGAGAGAGAGAGAGAGAGAGAGAGAGAGAGAGAGAGCGAGAGAGAGAGAGAAGAGAGAGAGAGAGCGAGAGAGAGAGAGAGAGAGAGAGAGAGAGCGAGAGAGAGAGAGAGCGAGAGAGAGAGCGAGAGAGAGAGGACGGCTCGCTGTGTGCATATAGTATGAGATTTAATTGAATAGTTCTGCATCAGTGCCAGGAGGTCTGTGTTCTTTTCTTTGATCGAGGAGCTCGGCTAGAAACAAAGTCCTCCTCAGGTTTCAATCACAAGACCAGCGAGGGAGAAACTCAGAGAGCAGTGAGTTAGTACGTCCGCACGCCTCCGGGCCTCGTCCTAAAAGTGCCAGAGCGGCACAATTACAACAGCTCGGATGGATCTGCGGCAGCAAACCAACGCATGAGATCTGGAGGATGAACGGGAAAAATGGGTCTCTGGAAAATATATGTTTCGATGGACAACAGGAGTTATTAAAAGTATATGTGTGTTGAGTGATTAGATGATGAATAAAGAGCTAAAAAAAAAAGACACAAATGTGTGAAATGCAGAATGCCAAAATGCTTTTCTGGCTGTTGTGACCCACAATCCTTTGCGCTGCAGATATATGAACATTGAGGGTCAAAGGTCATGTTCCAATTGAAGGCATACTGAATGCACTAAATGCGTTGTATTTAAGGGGCAGCTGCATGTACTGAAAGTTAAAAAGAAAAAAAGTTTGAGATTTGGAAACACAGCTTATAGATTTAATTTTCCCATTTCTGAGGAAACGGTGCTTTAGGTTTTAAGACAATGTGACAGCGTAGAGTTGTGAGTTTACACTCTTTCTGTCTCTAACGTTTTTATTTCAACATAAACACAGATCATTAAGCCAAGACTACTGCTGCTGCAGCAACAAGTGTCTTCACCACAAACCCATCAACACCATGTTTACAAGTGAAGTGACTGGTTAACTGCAGCCTTACACTGACACCTAGTGGCTCATCACGGCTACTGCAGATAACAGCACACGACAGGACCGGGCCACAAACACACACACACTGTCCGTGTACTACAGGGAGGGCAATACAACTAAAACAATATGAATCTGCTCCATCTGATCTAAAGCTGCATCGACTAATCTATGACACAGATGAGCCGGGTGATGGTGGCACAGGGATGCAGATGTTGAATACGATGGAGGTGATGTCATGATCCCGCTGTGGTTGCACGTTGCTTAACGTGTTTATGTGGGTTGCGTTCGTGTGAATGCAACAACCCCCCCCCCCCCAGCTATCTCTGCCTGTACAATGTGAGAGCTATTTGGTCTACTAGCGACAGCAGATAAGAGGCGATGCTGAGGCCGGTGGGGGGCGGGAGGGGGGGGGGGTGCTTGGCTATCTGCCTCAACAGGGTCACTCAGGTGCACTCTGCAGGACAAGTGGAGAGTAGCAGAGTGAGAGGAGATAAAAGTCAGAGAGAGAGGTGGAGGTGGAGGGAGGTGGAATGCCAGAGAGGGAACAAAAGAGGAGGAGATGGAGGATGGAGTGGACGGAGGACAGAGAGAGAGAGGTCAGCAGAGAGGAGACGTTAGAGACGTCAACTTATCAAGATCTGCTCAGAGCGTGACGTGTTCTCTGTACGCGTGCACGTGAGCTCCATAAGTGCATGCATGTGTGTGCAGTTTAGGGATCCGTGCATGTGCCGGTGGGTGGGATGAAAAACACCCACAATGCCGATTGTTTTCACAGCACGCGCACACACACACACACACACACACACACACACACACACACACACACACAGAGGATCAGGGCCGGCTTGGCAGACTGGCACCAGATATTATCATGTGTTTTTATTTCCTTCTGATTTCCTTTTTTACAAAGAAGAAGTCGGTCTAATCCCCTCATGACAACCTGACTGTGAGTTCCAGAGGAAGAACATGAACACCGAGTCTAACTACACAAACAACAGGCTCGTTCAGATGGGCGCTGATGTAAAGTCAGAGCTGTCACAAGTCGTCTCTGTAATAAAAACTAGTGAGGTGATTTCTGTGGATATGAAAGGCTAATGAATATTTCAAAGACAAACAATATTCTGATCCAAATCCCAGATTTAAAGCTCAGTTTAGGCTTTAAAACCAAATACATCAACACAGCGATGTGTCTCTAATAATAAGACGACTGTTGACAACACATTCACAAAAATACACAAGATGTCAAAGTCACCCATCGCTCATTCCCCTCAGCTAGATTTAAATCTCTTAACATAAACACAACAAAGTGATACTAAATAACCAAATATTATTAAACAATGAATTCATGACATGAGAATAATAATGATACGTGGAAAAGATGAAGAGCCTCAATCAACGGAGAGAAGAAGCAGAGAAAAATAAAGAGCTCCCGTGCACTTAGCCAGGTACAGAATATCATTTAATATCTATAAATGTAAACACGAGCATAAGGAGACGGACCTCTGCGTGTAATATGAAGTAAACTCTTCAGGCCTGAACACTAAACGTTTGAAAGTGGTTGGCATCAGCTTTTGGTTGCTGAAACCATTTTTATTCACCTTATATTTAAATTAAGATACTATGCAGTTATACGTCAGCTTAACAATGAAAGTGTGTATTTTAAACATGTAATGTGTGTGTTGTTGTACAGGCTTTGCAGTAGAATTTCCCGTGGAGCTCTCCCAACGCTTCACAAGTTTCCTTTTTTGTTTTTCGCGCAGGTTCATCTGGTTATTAACAGATATTACTGATAGATGATCACTCTACGAGCTCACTGCCAGCTGAGGAACCACACCTCTGTGTGCAGTGCATACAAGTGGAAATAGCAGCAGAAGAAAAGGCTCGTCATAAGAAATAGACCACAGAATACCGTTTGTCCCAAACTGACACCCATGACCGACACAGAGGGGTAGAAATGGAACTGGAGCTGAGAGGAGCACTGCCAGGCAGCTGCTTCAAACATCTCTGATTCAGGCTTCACACACACACACAGTGTCAGCCCCTGTCACTGGCAGGGGGAGACCCCGACATCAGGGCCAGTTCTGGGGCTTTGGATGAAGAAGTGGTGGCTCATTTTGTGCCATTAGTTTGACACAGAGCAGCAGGATGTGTTATTATTATTATGACGTGAGTCTGTTATTGTTTACGTGTCGATAGACTGATCTGACCACTGTCACTGAACACCAAATTCTACTTATTCTCTTATTAATGATGTTGCATTGATTGAATACATGCTAAATAAAATGTTGATAGATATTGTAATTATGGATGAAAACTCAAAATGTTTAATTTGGACTTTAATGTGACAACATGATGTTTTGTGTGTTGCTGCCATCAGACTTTGTTTAATAAACTATAGGTATGTTCTCTATGATGCATCATACATCACAGTAATGAGGGTGATGGTTAAGGGGATAGAAGTGAGACATAATAATAATCATTCAACTGGAGAATATATACAGTGGATGTTTGTAAAGTTACAGTAATTGTCTCGACTCAAACAACCAAAATCTCATATCTGGCCTCATATGACGATGATAATTCACCAATATATCGCCCAACATATACAACTCTAAGTGTAAATGACAGTATAGTATTTACTATACTGTCATTAAGTCAATCTGACGACACATATAAGCTCACATATTTCTCTACGATGTGTCCAGCATACAACACCCTCCATCTTTGGACCGTCGATTCCAATAAAACGCATTTAAAAAGTGGAATAAATGAAGATATTCCTTCTCTCTGGACGCAGACATGCAGTACAGAAGTGTGTGCAGGAGAGATCAAAAAAGTACACAATTAGAGACAGATTGTAAACATATATGAAGAATACAGGTAAACAAACGACACCTCTGCTTTTTGTTCAGGTCCTGTAATAAGTCTGAAATGAGGATATTAAATATTAATGAGCACGCTCAGCCAACACTGTTAAACTCTACGGGAGTTAAACTCTCAGATGGCAGAGAGATGAGGAGTACGATAGTGATGTTAGGTCTAGATTTGATTTACATGAAAGGTAAAAGGTTTAGTTTGTGTATGAAGACCACTGTTTATGTGTATATATACACACATAAACATTAAGTGTATTATCTTAACCTGCACCACCCTCTGAGGAGATCATTCCTTTATAATAAATCACCTCTGGCCAGATCAATCACACGACTATAACTCTGTTACTCTGTTGTTGTTGTTTGGTTAAATCTACAAAGATACAAAGAGGTGAGACAGGTTAGTTAACTTACCTTGATTATTTCAGTGACATAAAAACAAACGTCTTCGTTTGATTAGGACGACACGTGAACGCGAGCTTAATCCAAACTTAACCCGCTTTGCAACTTAAATAAACGTTTAATTTCGTCTGACTGCACGTGCTGGTCTTGTGTGTATCTGCTGTTACGAGCGGCTAAGCTAACGTATGGTATCAGGTCGCTAGGCAACAGCAAGCGGCGCTTTAAGGGCTAAGCTAACCAGCTAGCTTGTTAGCAATCTATGTAGCAGCAAGCTAACCAGCTAGCTCGTTAAACAGGTAACTATATCTTATCGAAGAATGTTTGTAGAGCGTAGGTAATGTTGCTATTATCGATAGCAATGTTTCTTATGTTACCATCAACGGGATATCTTATTTTTTAAATTGGACTACGCAACTATAAATAAAAGTACCCGGATGTTCAATCTGCCGTCAGACTGTTACAAGTGTCGTGATCAACTGACGACTTAAATAGGAGTGAGGAGTGAGAAGAGAGAGAGAGAGAGAGAGAGAGAGAGAGAGAGAGAGAGAGAGAGAGAGAGAGAGAGAGAGAGAGAGAGAGAGAGAGAGAGAGAGAGAGAGAGAGAGAGAGAGAGAGAGAGAGAGAGAGAGAGAGAGAGAGAGAGAGAGAGAGAGAGAGAGAAAGGGATCGCTTTTTAAAAAATTGGACGCCCAACTATCAAAAAAATAAAAGTACCCGGATGTTCAATCTGCCGTCAGGCGGTTACAGGTGTCGTGAACAACTAAGGATTTAAATAGGAGAGACCTCCGGGTGGAGCGAGAAGTGTGAGAGCGAGAGAAAGCAGCTGAAGCTATCGTGCAAACATGGTGAGTAAAACCAGCTTATATATCAGTTATTAATCTATTCCAATAATGCATGTTTAACGTGTATAAAGTTATTCCAATTGACCCAACAAGTTGTGCGAAGTTCGTCAAAGTACCGGTAGATTTTTTTTTTAACGATACTTTAGTCTGGCTCGCGACATGACACAACCAAAATGTTAGGACTTTTATTTTTCGTATTTCGTACGCGCTACATTGCATAGTTTTGGGGGATTCAACTGTTGTTATGCAGCAGTGAGTCCTGCATGGAAAGTCTATTTTTAAAGCACCCCCTCCTCCTCCTCCTCCTCCTGCTTTTAGTAAATCCTGTTGACCGGAATAGACACACCACGTGCACTGGACAATTGAACCTACCCCCCACCCTCCCTCATACCTGTCCCTTTCAGTGACGTCACTGCAGCACTAACAGCACTTCACGTTCTTGTGTTTCTTGCAGTCTGAGCCCATTAGAGTTCTGGTGACCGGTGCTGCCGGGCAGATCGCCTATTCCCTGTTGTTCAGCATCGCCAAGGGAGATGTGTTTGGCAAAGATCAGGTAAAGAAGAAGGATCTTTGTAATTCCCTTATCTCATTAGTCCAGTATCAAAAGACACGCACAGTGAGCAGCTGGTGTAGGTTTTAAAGGGTGACATTGAAACAGATGTTGGGAAGTGATCCGATTGCACCCTGAGACGAGTCACGGTCGTCTTTGAAGTCAAATGAAATGGATCTGGTACCACGGCCGACTTTTAAAAACACCACCTGATCCGTTCCAAACATTAATACATGAGAGTTATGATTTTTAAATGTCATTTAAATTCACTTCAGCGTGTGTGGGTTTTTTTCCCCCCTTTCCTCCGTCTGTCAGCCGGTGGTCCTGCTCCTCTTGGACATCACGCCCATGTTGCCGGTCCTGGACGGCGTCGTGATGGAGCTGCAGGACTGTGCTCTCCCACTTCTGAGAGGTAACATAAATATTAAGGTGGTTAACACCGTTAAAATAACGTGATGGAGATTATCCTTATATTTCATTGATATACAGGCATCAGATATCACAGTTTTAATGTACAATTTGCTGTTTTTGTAGAACCTATTTGGAGTTATTTAATTGTATTGATATTTTAGGGTTCTAATTTCCTGATCATTTACCCAAAAAGGTATCTTGCTTGTACTAATAATAATAGTCCCAGAATACTATTCACCAGTTTTACATAAAGTGCATCTGTCGCCAGCTAAATGCTGGCGACAGATGCACTTTATTTACTTTAATTAAATGCTTTTACAGTCGGGACTTATTTCCTTTCTCCCCCCCGAGACACTCTATAAATACGACCAGCAGGTTTCCAGTTTGGACGTTTTGATGTCATCGCTGTAAACGCTGTCGTGACACGCAGCAGTCGTGAGGCGCCATTATGTGCCGTCTCCATTGTGACCTGGAATGTTTCCTTTGAATCGGCGCCGTCCTTTGCTTTGTTTGGACGTGGAGCTGTGAGAGGCCCCCCCGATTGTATTAACCAACTGCGCTGCAAAGACAACGCTCCGTGCAACCGAGACAGGATACGTCCAAAATGGATGTATCCTCAAACCTGTAACGCACGGGTGGTTTTAGATAGTGGTGGTTTTCTATAGAAGAGGAGTAGTGTCCTGATCGACAAGACTGAGCTCTGCTGTAGTTGTTTTTAGGGAGTGTTTGGACACGTTTATTGTTTATGTCAGCAGGAACTCCCAACTGACAACCTGTTTCTGGCCAAGAGACGGCACTACTGTTACCCACAGGATCGTTACCAACGTGAGGGAGTCTGCCCCAAAAAGTGCATCTGATGGCATGTCTTGCAGGATGTAAAAGGTTCTGACTCGTGTAGACCACCATGTCCAACTTACGTGCTCTTGCCGGCTTTACTTTCCATTGTCAGCTGTCCAATGAGGAGGCTCGTAGCGCATGGTTTTATATATTCCTATTAATGGAGTCTCAATACTCTGACCTTCTGCTGGCTATAACTAAAGAAAGTTGCTCCATCAAAGCCTAACTTTCACTGAAAGCTACTTGAAGGAGTCAACCACAAATGATCCAACAGCAGGACAGACTAGAGGAGCTTTTATTTTGATAGGGACAAAACACACATCGAAGCACATTTTGCAACATGACCAACTACCGTAACTCTATTGTACGGTAGACATTTTTGTAAACACAAAGAGACTTATGAATCTGTTGATTTCCTCTTGTAATGGTAAATATGTATTTGAACTTTGTGTCCTCGATGTGAACTCGCAGTGAACTCGAAAACCTACGTGTCGTCTATTAAGGAAAATGGCTGAAAAAGTAGCAAGACTACTTGCAGAGTGGCAGAACAAGTCGTTCCTTACATGGAGTAAAGAAAGTGCAGACTAAGCAGTAATCAGAACTGGTGGTTGAAAACACCTCATGTTACCGTGAAGGTATCGAAGCTGTGAAGTCAGCTGGATACAGCAGACGAGCTGCACCTTGAATCTAACTTGTTGCTGTAGAAATGAAGGAGCCTGTGTGTTACATATTTTGAAGCTTTGCCACAGTCTACTGAATACGTAGCTGTGGTATTCTCTTCCCTCTCGCAAGAGAATAAACGGACAAAGACTACTTTGAATCGTGTTAAGACTTTATTATTGATTTGTGAACAAAAACTCTTCTCCCGATTAACCTAGAAATATTCCACCACACTCTTCTCCACAGAGATCGTCCCCACCGACAAGGAGGACGTGGCCTTCAAGGACCTGGACGCGGCCATCTTGGTGGGCTCCATGCCCAGGAGGGAGGGCATGGAGAGGAAGGACCTGCTCAAGGCCAACGTGGCCATCTTCAAGAGTCAGGGCGCCGCTCTGGAGAAGTACGCCAAGAAGACCGTCAAGGTACCGACACAGGAGCGAGTCTACGGACTTTAAGTGTAGAAATGTTCCAGAGAGTTAAATGTGTGTTGCTGCTGTTTAGTTTCTAATGCTTAACCACATACTTAACTATGATATGAAGGGGTTATATTAACTATTATGAAGTATTTTTACAACATCTAAAGTCCTGAGAGAGACGAGGCCCCTCCTCCTCCCTGTACCTCTCAGACTATTGTTGTGCGTTTTCCTCTCTTGATTCCCTCTCTTCATCGAACCCATTCCATAAATTCAGCCCACAAATCAACATACACATTGTCTTCATACTGGTATGAAGACAATGTTGTTTTTTAGATTAAATCAGGTTCTAACCTCTCTCTCTCTGTCTGAGAACATTTGTGTACGTTGCCAGGAAGTCAAATAATTGTTGCTCTTAAATTCTACCAGATCCATTGACTTCAAAGCATGTGACTTTAAAAATGAACGCGATAGCGTGTTCTACGATATCCTACAATATTTACTGTCCTCACAGCTTGTAAAGAAAAACAAGATATAAAACCCACAGCTTCTGATAAATTGAGTAAATCTACACTCACGTTTTATGCTCCGTACATCTGGAACAGACTCTGTAAAACTGCTGACTTCACTTATTTTAAATCAAGACCGAAGACTTTTCTGTCTGCTGCTGCCTTTCCATTTATCCCGGTCTTCATCTATTTTTGCTTGTTGTTGTTTTCCATTATCTTGGCGCTTAAATGTTTTTTATAATTGTGTTTCTGTTGCACTTTGTCTTTTGATGTTTTATGTAAAGTGCTTTGAATTACCTGACGTGTGTGTGTGTGTGTGTGTTCAGGTGCTGGTTGTCGGAAACCCTGCCAACACCAACTGTCTGATTGCAGCCAAGTCTGCTCCCTCCATCCCCAAAGAGAACTTCTCCTGCCTCACCCGTCTGGACCACAACAGGGCTCGCTCTCAGGTGCGTTTTTCTTGTTTGCAGCTTTATTCTTTTTCTTTACGAATGACGACTCACAGACCTGGACTTTTTGCTAGGTGGCGATGCGCTGCGGCGTCCCTGCCACCCACGTGAGGAACGTGATCATCTGGGGGAACCACTCGTCCACCCAGTACCCCGACGTGCACCACTGCCTGGTCAACATGTCCGGCAGCGAGCTCGGCTGCTTTGAGGCGGTGAAGGACGACGCCTGGCTTAAAGGAGACTTCATAGATGTGAGTGTGAAGAACATTTACTGGAATCTATTCGACTGTGAGATGCATTTTGCACTTGACCTGCTCGGTTCTTCCGCTCACGTTTCCCGTTGACCCGCCCTCTGCGTTTCGTAACGTCCCGGTCCGTGTTGTCTCGTTGCAGACGGTGCAGCAGAGAGGTGCTGCAGTCATCAAGGCCAGGAAGCTGTCTAGTGCCATGTCTGCAGCCAAGGCCATCTGTGACCACATGAGAGACATCTGGTCGGGCACCCCCGAGGTAAACGCCATGTTTATTTATTCTGTAGTCATGATGAGGTGGGAGGGTCTGCCTGTTGGTAACATTAACAAAGACTAAACTGGCAAAACCCTCAGTCCTCTTTTTTTGTTAAGTTTATTTATTTATTTATTTTTCCAGGGACAATGCACACTAATTAACAGTTGCACTGTAAGTGAGCCAGAGTTAGCCAGAGAGGCTAATTTCCATCTGCTGTCCCTGGCCAGATGTTTCAAGGCAGCCTAAAATAACAAAATCTCAAATTGAAACGGAGTTAAAATTCATAGAGAAACAGCAACATATAGACAAAACCGAAACACAGCAAAAGAAAAGTGTACGACATTAAAGCAGAGCAGACGTAACAGGTTTCAGCATGCGTCACGCAGAACAGACCCACCTACAGGACAAGCAAACGTAACACTGAAGCACTTCACATACACAGCAAACAATGGACAATAGCAACACTGATCAAGACGAATGCACATATAGATGAAACAAGCAGGCAGCACAGACAGTACATCAATGCTGGCACACCTGATTGGCAACAAGCCATTTCTTGAAGTGATGCTTGAATGTTTGTACGTGTTTTGTGTGCGTATGTGTGGTGGCACAGCATTCCACCAGTGAGCTGCCTTCACAGAAAACGTAGATTTACTGAATGAGCTTGACCTATGTGGAATGACACAATCACCTCTTGAAGCAGATCTAGTGAGTCTGCTGCTTTCAGTGCTTTGTTTAATAAAATCACGAAGTGGAGGCGGGGCCATACCATGTAAAATTTAAAAAACCAGACACACATCAGTGAATTTAATGATGTTCTCCCAACTCAGGATATGGTGTTTGGTGAGAATATTGCAGTGATGGTGACTTTGGTGTTTTTAGGGCTTGTTTATGGAGAATATTAATGGATTTTAATGTCGTGCTGCTGGCTTGTGCCCAGCTGGTTAAGCAGTAGGTCAGATGGGGGATAATCATTGCATTAAAATACAATTTTGCAGCTTGCATGGTTAGACAGTGTCTGATATATCTAAAATTCATGAGATAAAATTTTAAGACATTTGTCACATGTTTTACCTGTTTTTTTAAAAGAGCGATTAGAATCAATAAAAAATCCTAAATATTTAAAATCTGACACTACCTGTAGCCTCTCACCAGCAACATAAACATCTGGCTCCAGTGACACTTTGCAAGCTCTCTTTGTGAATACAAACAGTCTCAGTCTCATACAAACAGTCTTTATAACATTTAGGTGAAGGCAGGAATCTGCAAGCCATTTAGTTACATTTGTCAATGTGGACGTGAGTTTAAGTGCAGCTTGTTCTTTGCGTGCACATAAATCACTGTATCGTCAGCGTACATTTGAATATCACACCCATCGCAGACACCCGGCAAATCATTAATGTATAAACTGAATAGTAAAGGTCCTAAAATAGAACCCTGGGGTACTCCCACGTTAGATCTTAGAGTAGATGATGTAACATCACCCACTCTAAGTTGTGTAGAAGTCTATGAGAAAATTACGTCGGATGATGTTCGTTTAGTAAATGATGGTCCAGTTAGAGTCAAACAGACCATAAAGCAGAGTGTGGTTTAGGGCGGGGCTACACAGTGATTAACAGACTTATATACGGCGTCTCTACGTCACTAAATACTCAGCTTTATGGTCTGTTTGACTCTAAATGGACCATGATTTACTAAATGAACATCATGCTGTATTGAAGAAGACTTGAAACTAGAGATTGAGACATAAACTCATGTTTACTGAGGGAATAAATCAAGAGAGAAGTAGAGTCATTTTCTATAGACTTCTATACAACCAGAGGAGTCGCCCCCTGGTGGACACTAGAGAGAATGCAGCTTTAAGACACTTCAGCATTGACTTCACTTCTCAGGTTGCTGCCTTGTTTTAACCAGATTCTCCTCTTCTTATCTTCAGGGTGAGTTCATCTCCATGGGTGTTTACTCCTCTGGTAACTCCTATGGAGTCCCAGAAGACCTCATCTACTCATTCCCCGTCCAGATCAAGGTGAGAATGCACCCTTCAGTATGTTAATGAATGCACCTAATAACTGTCTGTCCTGTGCACATATGAAAGTATTTTTTGTTTCCTCAGGACAAGACCTGCAGGATTGTGGATGGCCTGGCCATCAACGAATTCTCCCAATCAAAGATGGACGCCACGGCGGCGGAGCTGATGGAGGAGAGAGACACAGCGGTGTCTTTCCTGGGAGCATGACTAGACTCCGAGAGGCCACCCAACCAACACTCAGATGGAGGACGCAAAACTCCAGACGCTCGCTTGTGATAAGGCACTCCACCAATCCCTGGGTGCGTGTGAGAGAGAGAGTGAGTCAGTGTTTATGAGTGTAAAGCTAGATTTATGACTCCACCCTTAAGTGTACAGTACAAACTGAAAGTCCACCTAACTTGTTACCAATACTCTTCTTTTCTCTGGGGGTGAGTGAAACATGAATGGTTGTTACATATAAATAGTCTACGATGCACTGAGTCCCCAAAACACTGGAATGGATCACTTTTAAAAGCTGAACAATAAAACATTTAACAGTTGTGTTTTTCATGGTTTTTACATGTGTGAACTTGCAGGAAAACAAATGGACACAATGCAGCAGTCCAGCAACATGCATGTTGGATGAATTGGTGAATGTTTTCCTGTATCAGCTTTCTGGAATAGAATATACGAACTCTGATACACCCAACACAATGTACCAGCCTACCGCTTCTATTTATTTCTCAGGAATACTACACGTTTTAAATATATAACTGTAAATATGCCAGATTTAGCCAATAGGCTAGTTTACCCCCCTAGTCCAGTCCTTCACTAACCAGCAGTATAATAATTTGGGATAAATAGGTGGACCGGGAATTGTTTCAGCACCAGTATACTGTTTGTCACAGTTTATCTAATGGGTATAAAAATATAATGCTATGTTAAGTTGATGCTTTTGATTCTGGACTACTTATAAAATGTAATATAAAGTAATTTCCAGCAGGGATTTTTTAATATTTTAGACCTCATTCAGGGGAGAAAAATATTTAAAATAGAACCCATCATTTGATTACATGACATTATGTGTCTCAAATATTGTGACCTGTATTGTGGTGATACGAGTACAATAGTGCACATCAGAAGCTGAAGTACAACGCAGTGTCACAGTTTCACCAGGCAGGGGCAGTATTTACTAGTTGTTTACTCTCTCCCAGCAGCATCAGGAATGATTATATAATTATAATAAAGTCACAATGTGTTGGTTTAAAATGGTTACTCATTAAAAGGACACGTGCCCAAATCACAATGCACTGTCAACTTTTATGATTTAAATCTACTGGGATGCTGCTTCCCAATCAGTGTGATGCTACGTATTATAATAGTACACATGTTCTTTAAAAGATTAACTTTAAAGCTGATATACAAGTACAACGGTCAGTACTAAATAATGAGGTTATCTTAGTGTAATTTAAATCACTATTTTTTCATTCTTTATACCGGAAATGTCCGAAAGCAAATCACACGTTGCAGAAATCTATTGGTTGTCAAAATCTCCGTCACGAGCAAACCAACCTTTTCATTGGCTGCCTGTCTTCCTGTAACGTTCCCATTGGCTGAAAGAGCACTGCTCTACAAAGATATCTTCAAACTAAGTGTTGTCTTTAATTTTTTTAAATAATTTTCCGGCGAAGTCAACGGTAAACAGAAGCCAGTGTTTTTAAGGTGAAAACCTACTAAAAAAAATAAATAAATACAAATATTTATCTTTATATATGTGTGTGTGTACCCCTGCTGTCTCCTCTGCGGTATTTTGCTGTGTCCTTCGGTCAGAGTCGCAGGACCCATCGACCTTATTTCCTCCGCCAGCATCCTTCAAGTCACACAGTAAGAACATGGCTTTAAATCGAATTACATTCCACCTCTTTGCCTCTTGACACTACCGATGGTTTATTTTACCCCAGCGAGTGGAGCTCGTGATCGTATCGTCACGCTAGCTAATAGCCCAACGGTCGTTTTTTTAAACGTCAGCGGTCGTTTCATCAAAAACGGGGAAAAAGGGACTTGTGTGGCGTTCAGGGCACCGTCGTAGACTACAGTTATCTTTATGGTTAAGGGTTATAAATGAAGGGAGCACACACTTGAAGGGGAGTTAATTGGTTTCCTTAGCACACACACACACACACTCCGTCCATCATTCATTCATTTCCGCAGCCTCCTTGTCGCTTGTGTGAAGTTCCCCGTCACGCAGGGCATGCGGATCAGGGTCAATAGTGTGAGTTTCGTCGGTTAATAATTGGCGATTTGATAGCAGTACAAAAAAAAGAAAAGAGGCTGAAAGGGTAATACAAAAACACTGTGACGTCGAGAGCCTCACAGGCTGGAACTGTGACGTGGTCGACGAAGAAAAGAAAATGGGGCTGGAAAAAATGAGAGGCAGCCGATAAAGGATCCACCTAGACCGGATCTAAATCCATATTCAGGGACTACTTTATGCCGCAGCTCGGAGAGACAACATCAAGAGTGACTGAATGTTTGTGTGTCTCCGCCTCCAGAGCTTTAAATGTGAATGGACTTTAACAAAAGAGAACAGTTGTACACACCTGGATACATGACCCGTCTGCTTTAAAGACACCTTTTTATTTTTTTTATTAGTTTACTGGATGTACGTTCAATGACGCTTCGCTCTCTGGGACATTTAACTTTAAGCTCTGTTTTGAATTTTTTTATTACTTAACTATTGCTGAACTGGCAGCTGTAAACATGGCACTTTATATAGAAGGTAAGTAGTGTTATAGAGGTTGTGTAATCCACTCTCAACCTTTTTATGTAAAAGTAGATCCACGTTTAATTAAAAAAAGAGACATACCTGTGCTTTTATTTTGAAATGTGTTTTTACTTACTAAAGAGCCAACCTCATTCTCTAATCTGTTTCCTCTTAGTACAGTAGTTTAATTTCAAAGCGCTGGTATCTGAGTTATTCAGTCACCATTATAGTCTTCTTTACATTATCCTTTACATCTCTACATGATCATGATTGAAGATGGGCAGTAAACACACACTCATGCTGGAATTTAACAAGTTAAATAGTTCTCCAGTGTATTTTCACTGTTTTTATTTCACCACTTCTGTTTTTATAAATGTTACGCTTCCTGTTAAATCAGCAGCCAGCCTGCCAGTAAATTACACGTTTCTGCCATAAATACAACAATCAGCGTTCTAAAGAAAAAAACCCCAATGTGCTGATGACGACTGTAGTTTTGAAGATAATCTGTAAATAATTTAATTGGATGATGAGGTACAAAAAACTGCAAACATGACAGATTTCACAATCTATGAAACAGTGATGGGCATTTATTATTTGACGTATTATAGCCTAATTTACTCATGCATGCAATGAATCCTTAAAGCAGTAGATTAATGGATATATAATAACAACATCAGTCACCTGGTTTTGTTTTTTCTGCCCGTGATGACAAAAAGTGAAAGTTAACCAAAAAGCGTAACCGTAATGTGAATCCCTTTTTTATTTATCAATTCATAAATGCTCCTACTATAAAGATTAAGATATTAAGTATGAGTAAACACTTAATGTATCATTTATAAAGCATTGTTCCTACATTAACACTCATTAGTATGCTATTCATAACCGTTATAAATGTTTTATTCTTGATTAATAAGCTCGTCTATTATGTGTTTCATGATTGTGTTTTCATACTTTATAAATTATGTATTCCCCATTTGTAAATGAAGTATTAAATATAGTACAAACTAGTTATTAAGGAGTTGTAGATGATTAATACTATCATTTATAAAGTGTAAATGATTAAGAACTTATTTAGATGTACCTTATTCATGCATTTATATACATAATGATTTAGATATGCACTAATGGTTAGGGACTATGTTAATATATGCTTTATAAACACGTATTAATACTGCAATTCCTGATTATTCAGGTAGTTACTAGTTGTTAGTAAAGTGTTGTGTGTGTGACCTCATCTAAAGTGAGACCTATCCATGCCTTACAAAATGAGTTTAATGCGTATTAATCAACAGTAAAACATTTAGAACTGTTGTAAATTGCATACTAATGAGTGTTAATGTAGGAACAATGCTTTATAAATGATGAATTAAGTGTTCACTCATACTTAACTAATGCCTCATAGGGTGTAGTTATTATAAAGTGCAGCCACACCTACCTGTATGTTGTAATTGTTTGCAGCAGTGTACCAGTTTGACCAACGCTACTGGTTTTGATTGTCAATTAAAAGTATATTATTACTATTGTGTACACGCCAAAAGGTTTTCCATTCACACTGGCGCAGCTGGGGGAACTACACAGCTGTTGAGGGTTCGTCTTTGGCCTGAGTTAATATTTGAACGATACGCGATTCGTGAGGCCAAATGTTGATGTTTTAGATTGTTAAAAATCAAATGTATGAATGGCTCCGCTGTTTCTTAACTACCTTAAACTAATGTCACCATATCTGTAGTGCGATGATCTAATATCGACCCTATAACGTGAGATTTAAACGTGTAATGTACTAAAAACTCCTCGTGGACTGAGATACACAGCCAAACGTCTACTTGACCTTTTTTTTTTTACATTTCCTGGTTTCTCCAGTGTTGAGTCTTATCTGTGTTTTATGTCCATACATTATGTGACATATACTATATTTATGCGTTACGCAAAAGCTCTGACAATATTGGAGGCGTCGTTGCTTCCGATAACGAGCGCTAAACGACGCCGAGATAACAAACCTCACATCTGCTCAGACATCCCCAATGATGACCATCGGATGAGCAAACAGACCGTGACGAATCCTCCGACCAAAACCACCAAATAGTAGATTTTGCAATAACGGAAGAACAAGAAAAGCAGCAGATTCCCACAGTTAAGAACCCGGAAACATCAAATTTTTGCTTTAAAACTCTCTGAATTGTTCTTTGCAGCTCTGGACTAACTTCTCTGTGCTAGTACATCGAGCTGTCCTCCACCAAAGAACTTCTGAGTTGACGAACATTCATATGATTAGTTGATTGAATCATCAGATCAGAGAGTTTCTCCAGTAAGAATTGTTCAAAAGCACCACTTTAAATCTTGTGTTTACCAGAGATGTGCTCATACGTTTCTTTTTAAATACGTCATTCAGCATGAAAACAGCTGAAAGAAATCTCAGTGGACTGAGACCAGAACTACCGATAAGTCGACAAACCAACGAAGAGGCGGCTGCTCTACTTGTAAAATGACATGAATAGTTTCCAGCTGTTGAAGGACTGATGCACCCTCTTGATTGAGTTTTCCACACCATTACAATTTGTGGGTTTTCCAGCTTCTGTGACGGCAATAGAATCCTACTAGAACTTACAAAAAGTCCCTTTTTCTACTTGTGTTCAGAGGCAGATGAGGAGGCTGCAACAGATGGTTTGAGTTAAGAAAATGTCAGAATTCAAAGTATGCTTGCAGCTGTGCTTTTCAAAGACCTCGTCTTCCAACTTCTCTCTCCTGCTCAGGTCTGAGTAAGGGAGTGGCCAACGGAGGGATGGCTCAGTTCCAGGAAATGATGCGGCAGCAGCTGGAGAGCTCCATGCACACGGAGCTGGACAAGCTTCTGGACACCAGCAGAGGAGCAGAGCGAGAGGTACAACATCTCACCCTCTCTCCGACCATGTGGTTGTGATTTAGAGGGGTGGTTTGGGTCGCACACAACCGCTGGATAAACACAACAGTGACACATACCGTAGAGTCGTGCCAATGGAGGGGCTCCACCTCGATGCTTACAGACGCACATATGTATACGTCAGAAGATTACAAACATCTGTTTTATCGGCCTGAATCATGAAATAGTGCAGCATTAGCAAAGACACACTGTAGATTTGTCCTCAAGATGAATTCTGGTGTCGGGAGTGGACAAGATTCATCAGAAACTAGCAGAACTTCATCAGACAACGCTCCCACTAGAGATTGCTTGACTACACGCACACACACACACACACACACCCCTCTAGTAATGGATTGTGCACTAAACTGGACAATTTTCTCTTTTGAAATGGCAATATTTGGAGGTGTTTTGCCGTCTTATTAACTTTTACTTTGACTTCTTTTAGCCTCTAAAAGGATAAACGTCTCAATGAGGATAAATGTCTAATTGATGATCAAACCCACATTTCACATCTGAGGCTACAGCTGATTTGTTTTATCTTTTATGAGTGCAGCAATAAAACAAAAGCTTCATTTTAATAAAATGAAGATGTCATAAGATACGGTAAAAGGAACATTAAAAAGAGAAAGCCCAGAAGGAGGACGGAGACTTCTCTGAAAGGGATTGGCCATAATGTTATTAATTTATCCTAATTCATACACATCATTTTACTCGTGATTGAGATGAAGGTTTAAATAAAGTCCTTGTGTTTTTCAGTTGTCCAGGAAAGACTTTGAGGGCTTCAAGAATATTTTCCACAGGTTTCTGCAGGTGAAGGGTCCGTCGATAGAGTGGATCAAGATACAAAGACCTCCAGAGGACTCGGTAAGTCCACTTCATCAAGGCTTTGATTGAAAACGTATATATCCCTATTAAAAATAACTTTTTACCAGCAGCTCTTCATGTTTCTGCATCTTTACAAGTGAATCTTGTTTGAATGAATCATTTTTAAACATGTGTTGTACATGCATCTTTTGTATTGTGTTGTCAGGAGAAGACTAAGCCAGAAAGCAATAATTAAAAACAACAAGAATGAATTAACACCCAATAGGAAACAGAAATAACCTCAAACCAATGAGGCATGTTACTAAGTCTACAGATGAGATATCAATCCAGGAAGACCAGTTTGAGTCACACATCCACGAGTTTGAAGGCTTATCAGATGTCAAACACTGCACTAATATGTCACTGACAGATAAGCTGGTAACCAAGTGAGTCTCTTGTAACCTTTAACACGCCAAGTGGTGCTTTGCGTAACAAACAGTTTACCAGTTATGGAGACAATTGGGAAATGTGGATGATGTACTTTAAAGCAAAAAGAGCACTTTAATCTAATATTCAAGTCTTTCTTTTGCATCAAAGCTTCGAGTGTGCAGACCTTTAACACTTGAACTAGATGTGTGATTCAGGACTCGTCAGCTCGGTTGCATGTCGGAGGGAACATCGTGTCCCATTTGTTCCGTCCCACCGCCAAGTGGAATATTGTATCAGCAAGTCGTAAACACACTCTGTTTAATAGCAGTAACGCTGTCATGAGGGGGTTTGAGTCCCACTGGAGACGCCAGTGATGAAATTACACGCTCGGCCCATTTTTAGGAGCCTAGCTGGCATTTAGTGACATTAGAATAAGCTGCAGTTTCAGCACCCATTAATATTTAAACCAATGAGGTGAAAGGAGTTCAGCTTTCAGAGCTGTTTACGAGACAATAAGCTCGGGTTAAAAGGTCAATTCTTTTTCAAGGAACGTCCCTTTGACACATTAGTTGTGGAGCAGTAATCATTAGAGACGCACTTGTTTTATTACTTTGCAAAGTATTTGTTTTAAAAAAACATATCAGCCATAAGTTAAGATAAGATAAGATAATCCTTTATTAGTCCCTCAGTGGGGAAATTACAGGATTACAGCAGCATCGCTCACATGTAATAAAATGAAGAAAAAAAAAAAAAAAAAAAAAAAAAAAAAAAAAATCAAGTAGTATAAATAGACTAAACAGTAGTAAAAATGACAGTAGAGAGAGTACAAAATATACCAGTATGTACAGACGGAGTAAAAAATGTGAACGAGAACGGTGATTAATGGCGTCTAAAGTGACCAGAGTTAAAGAAAAACTTCTCTCAGTCAGTAGCAAACATCTAACAAACCTCCTGCTCACCATAATCAATGCTCTTTATCTCCTGTTCAGCAATGAGACGAATAGAAGTTACTGATGTAACTAGAGTTATACAATCATGTCTGTAGTCCACCGTCACTGTATGTCATGAAGTGAACGACAGACTGTCGACACAGTCGGTGTGAGGAGGAGAATAAATAAGTAAAGTAAGATGCAGCTCGAACACGTATTGTACGATTTCAATGTCTACATGTTTCATGACCAATAGGACCCACCAACGTCATGCAAGTCAGGAAAGAATCGTTTTGTTTGTGGTAGAAGTATTTACTCAAGTTACAAATGTAATGACTTCAGACTTAAACGTCAACGACTCGTGACTTCACTTTCCCCCCAAAGATTCAAAAGTATGTTATTTTAAAGTGTGCCACGAATCAATGTATTACCGGGATCAACTTCACGTTAACGCTATTCGTTCCCAGCAAGTCGACACTCGATTCCCCAGATCCACTTAGAGAAACATGAACTAACGACATGTTACTGAGCTCCAGTTGGAAGAAATGACTAATCTGTGGTCAACGAAAAATAACTTGCAGTCTGCAAAATTACAGCCGGAGACTGGAGTGGCGTTACATTTGGTAAAGAGAGCATTGTGACTTGATTAGGACTTGAATCTCAAAGTTTATAACTCGGGATCTATCATACTTTATAATCTATCATACTGTTAAATAATATTTCACATCATGTTTTATGAACTGATGTTATGGGTGTATTTAAAGATGTCGTCTGCAAAGAAAATGTAGCAATACAAATAAGTGCTGTTGGAGTAAAAGTACAATACAACACGTCAAATGTAGAGGAGCTGGAATATAAAGTAGAATAAAATGGGAGTAAATAAGTTCCTCAAACAGTACTCATGATGACTTTCCACCACTGACTGGATCGTGGTTTAACCACCGCATGACTTTAAGACTTTAAGTTCTAAAGTGACCCACGATGAGACAAGCTGAATACCATTCACATCTTTTATTTATTTATTATCCAAGTGTATCTTTTATTGAACAGGGTCGCCTACATTCCCAGATCTGATTGTGTCCTGTAGGTTTCCTGCATTGTAAAGTCATTTACACAGATTCTAAATGTCCCGTTCATTGTTTACAGTAGAGCTACATTTACTATTCTCTACCCTCAAACTAGACAAACAACAACAACAGTTTCCTTCCTTTTGAATGAAGTGTGGAGTCAGTCACTAAGTAAGTGCCGAGTCATCAGTGTTCCTTTGCGGCGCTTGTGCAGGATTTCCTTGTTCTCTTTCCTTAGTTTCCGATCACAAGGGATGCTTCAGTTCCCATGTGATGTGTGAACTTCAAAGACTGAAAGGTTTGGAAGGAGTTAGTGAAATAAGTGGTTGTTTTTGATCTCTGGAGTCTGAACACAGTGTCCTGTGTTGGTCTGAATGTTGAGAATAAACTGGCAGTAAATGGAGCAGCAGTACATGAGAACCCTGAGAATGTTCTTCTCCTGTGACTTTAAGAGCAGAGCGGGTGTATCCTTTATGTATGGTTTATATCCTTGTTGTGATGACGGATAGAAAATATGACTCACAAGATAATTGAAAACAGAGCCGCGGTGAATTGTTCAGGGGTTAAGATGAGATTAGAAACATGCTGAGGAGAAACAAGGCAGCGTGTTACATCCACACCGTTTTAATCGAGATCAGATTCTACACCAGACACGCATTAATTAATCCATCAGTGGGATTCAACACCCTCGGGCCTCCACGCACATTAAATCACTTTCTTATGTGACCATGTTATTCCGTCGTTAAACGTCATGTGACTGAAGTCCACACATGTAAACCGTCGGGTGTCTAAAGGCTCGAGTGTTTTTTTTACGAGTGATTTTCTGAAGCGTTTCCTCTCTGATGAGATTCATCTTTTATGTGAGGAGCAGCACTGACTGTGAGAATGGGCCCGTGTGACTCCGATGTATTAAAGATGTACTACACCAGATGTATTTAAGACTGGTTTGAACAGCAACTAAAAACCTCTCAGATTGTTTAATTTGAAAGATTTCATGAGTCCTGAAAGGGTGACAATCGTAAAAACTAATATTATGTCATTTTGAACCCTTTCTAACAAGACGCCCTTTTGCTTTTACAGGTTGTTTAATTATTTTATTAATATTTAGTAAATCCCAGTAGACCAGACACACCAGAAACTGACAAAGCATTAATTCATTTATGTGCAATATCAATATTTCATACGTGAAATATTGTAAATTCAACCGTTCAGTCTATTTACTATTATATTTAGCTTCCTACTGATGAACTATATCTTGTTTTCTTTAATGTCTCCTTTGCTGACTGTGGGACTATTAAAGGATTACAATATCTAAGTTTAAATATCAGTTATCAACCATTAAAAACGTGCCAAAAAGTGACAAATTCCTTTTGACTGATTGAACCATATGCAGAAGTCCTGCTTCTGCTGACAATTGATCCCGTTTCATTCAGCGTACGTAGCTGTGAAACCTATCAACATGTTCAATTGTCTTCCAGCACATTGAGGCTTCTCTTCTCAAAGGTGTGCTCGAGGAAGGAAACCTGTAGTCGCTGACTCTCCCAATATTCAGCTCTGCCAGTTAAAACAAACACGATGTGTTGCCCAATAGGATGTCTCCCACTTCCTGTTGTGAAATAGAATATTCTTCCCAAATGAAACCTCACACGTTCGGCCGGAGACGAGGCCGCCTGCCGCTTGTCGGCCATGTTTGGTTCTGTCTCGCTGAACAGGAACAGAACTTCCTCAGATGGAAACACAAAGCCTCGTCTGTCTTTCTGCCTCCTCGGTCTGCAGCCAACGAGGAGAACAACGCATCACTCCCCAATTCTGAGACGCCTCGTTTCTTTTTTGGAGGTCGGAGCGGCAAAAGATGAATGAAGTGTGATTAAAAGATGGAGGGGGGGGGGGGTTACGTAAAGACAAGAGAGACGATTAGAGCTCAGGAGAGGAAAGCTGTGAGACAAGTGTGGAAGCATTAAGTGAAAAAGAAAAAATGAAAGTGACGCCCAATGAGATGCAGAAACAGAAGAGAGTAAACATTGTGAGGGAGAGGAAAGGAAAGCAGAGTCAACAAGTTATAACTTATAACCACCGCTGGATTCTAAACCCTCCCCAACCAAGTTCATGATTCAGCAGCTCTGTGAGTCCATGAAGGTTTGACTCACTCACTCGAGATGACGAGCTGACCCGATTCATCGGTACATTTTTAAAGTGTGCAGATGAACGGAGAGAGGAGATTGCGCTTCTTTTATGGGCACTTCTTCCACAATCACCAGATGATATTAAAAGTCTAACTCATACTTGCTGTATTTCCTGTTAAGAAACGATGCAAACTATTTATGATCTTCTCAGCAGTATTTATGTCAAACTCATGAGCTGACAATGACGGGAACGCTGCTGTTGCTCCAGACTTCACAGTAAATAAGAATGTAGTACTACCTACGAACATGAGCGCGCTGTAATCCGTAGAGACCACAGGAACTTCATTTGCATGTAATCCATGAAATCATGAAACCAAAATAACTGTCGGATTAAAAGTCTGATTTGAACCTCGAACCAATTTACTTGTTTTTTTTCGAAAATGATTAATTGTCTGTTCCTGTGATGTATGTTTTCAAAACATTTCTCTCTATTTCATCTCTTTTGTAAAGTGTCTGAGTTTCTGGAAAAGCACTTCCTGAATAAAATGTGTAATTATCATTATTCTAGAGACAGCAGAAGCCTCACAGGGCAGGAGGAGGTCAACGAGAGACGAAACCTAACAATCGTACTCAAGTAACAACACCAACGTTATTTCAACCCAAACTACGATCTTTTACTAAACCTAACAGTCGTTTTGTGGGAAGACAGAAGTTTATTTTGAAAAGACCGTATTCATGTAACGAGTGAAAATGTACACGTTTTGCTGGATTTTTGTTGGAAAACGCACAAAAAATACAAAGTTATATGAAGAAATGTCTCCAGGACAATATTATGCTGTAACGATGATGCATACACATACTCACAAAACAATACATTGCTGTTCAGCTGCACTAAAGCGTCCTGCAGACGTCGTTCCTCCTCCGCTGATGCTGATTAACATGTTGTGTAAACCATATTTATTTTAGTTGTATAACACTTTGAATCCCTCTGGCGTGCGTCTGTTAATCCAAAACTATAATCCGTGGCTGGCCGCTCTCTCTGCTGTGAAATGTTGTCAGTCAAAGAGAAGAGTAAAAAATAGACTTAAAGACTACAGACTGGATATAAGAGGTGGACGTAGTCATCGTGACGGCACTGGACGGATGTTTTGAAGCCTCGAGTTCGGCGATTTTGCCGTCGCCATCTTGGATTACGGCCGTCGCCATGTTGGTTTTTTGCAACTAGTAAACAGACGTGACCATATTTAACAGGAGTGACGTAGAGACGCCGTATACGTCTCTGGTCTGACCTGTCAATCAGCGTGTAGCCCCGCCCTAAAGCATCCCCTGCTTTATGGTCTGTGTGACTCTAAATGGACCATCATGTACTAAATGAACATCATGCTGTATTGAAGAAGACTTGAAACTAGAGATTGAGACATAAACTCATGTTTACAATGTTTACTGAGGGAATAAATCAAGAGAGAAGTAGAGTCATTTTCTATAGACTTCTATACAACCAGAGGCGTCTGACACATTGGCTTCACTTGGTCCGTTGGTTGCTTGTAGCAGAAAAGGACACAGAGTGACATTTCATAATCACGGACAGATTAATTGCTAAGACTTAACCAACTGACAGGAACACTGATTTCCTAACAGAAAGCTGTTGTAACGTCTGGTTGGAATGATTCTTCACACGGCTCGCAGTAAAAGAGAGTGGAATCCAATGAGGCCGAATGAAACGTGGAGAAACACGACCGAGTCTGTTAGAAAACACTTCCTGCTGCAGTTTTCCCTTTTCTCTTCATTTGAAGAGGACATTCCTGTGAATAGAAACGGAGCGGTGTCTCGGGGTTCACTAAATGTGAAACAGCCTTGCTGTTTTTGGACGGACACGTCCTCTCTCACATGGTATCCCTTCACTCCTTCCCCCTGCTCTGGGAGAGACACTGAAACAGGTCGATACGTGAAGTGCAGATCCGCTGCTGTGTGAGCTGTAGTGTTGACCCAGTAATGTGGCTTCTCACACACGTGTTGTGCATTAAGTCGTCGTAATCAATTATCTGCAACATTTACACAAAAACGTGTCTTCACAGATCTTTATTTTACTAATTTGTTTGCAAAAAAAAAAAAAAAAATCAGTAAACGTCAAGAAATATGAAGAAATGACCACAACAGGAAGTGCCGCTCACTTTGCAGGCAAGGACGCATTAGAGTAGAAATCATAAGAGCAGGACATCTGTTTTTCACTTTATTAAATGTGCTCCCCTCCCCCGTCTCTGTCTCCTCCAGATCCAGCCGTACGATAAGATCGCTGGCAGAGGTCTGCCGGACAACGTGGCCGACTGCCTGAACAAACTGGCGGTGGTGAAGCTGAACGGGGGCCTGGGCACCAGCATGGGGTGCAAGGGCCCCAAGAGCCTGATCAGCGTCCGCAACGAGAACACCTTCCTGGACCTCACGGTGCAGCAGATCGAGGTACGGACCACCTGACCGTGCTTGATTTAAAGAATTTAAAATCGGCCGTTCAGAGAGATCCAGAGCTGCATGATCAATAGTTCTTTATTGTGGTCCTTACGTCATGTCATCGTGACATCAGGGATAATATTGACGTATTATTTAATGTGTGAATAATAGGGCAACAGATTATGAGTTATGGATTCAGATCAGCAGAACAGAAAGGAGCAAATATAACTTTTAGAAACGACCCGATCACTTCCTCTTCCTACGTGTTAATGACGTAGAACGTGACACAGCAGGAAACAGGAATGTGTTTTCTTGCATTTAAACATATAAATACATGCGTATATTGGTGGTAAAAGGGGCATTAAGAGTTCTAACCGACCTTTATGCATTTAGGAGAAATAATTTATTCCACAGAAATGTTGACCTCCATAGCAGAGAGTAGAGTTTCACAGGACGTGAGGAGGGCAGCAGGTCACCCCAAAACTGTAAACTACTGATAAAAGACTGAGGTTTGAACTTCTTTGTTTGTTTTAAATGGACCATAATGTACTAAATGAACATCATGCTGTGTTGAAGAAGACTTGAAACTAGAGATTGAGACATAAACTCATGTTTACAATGTTTACTGAGGGAATAAATCAAGAGAGAAGTAGAGTCATTTTCTATGGACTTCTATACAACCAGAGGAGTCGCCCCCTGGTGGCCACTAGAGAGAATGCAGCTCTAACACATGAAGCAGAGGTTGCCGCCTTGTTTTAAAATAACCAAAGACAGACAGGAGAACACATTCCCCAAAACCTTTTCACCTCACTGGAGAAAACTCATTTAGTTTCGACGTAAGAACCAAATAAAGTGTTTGTGGATCTTCACTGTAGAAGAATTGATGGATACGTTCAGGCAGACGCACTTAAACTCTCACTTTTCAGTTGCGAGTTGTTCCTTTATTGGTGGTTTTTATATGTTACTGTCTTGTAACCTCAGACCATGAATCCATCCGGGGATAAAAGATTCTTTTCTCTCACACCCAGAGCTGACGGACTTCTTTTTACAAATCAAATCACCGGCCTACTGTGGCACAGATTTGTCAGTCAGGTTTATTTCAGCCTGTTACCACACAGGCGTATATATATATATATATATATATATATATATATATGTGTGTGTGACATCAGGATGGGCGAGGCAGGGCAGCAGGAAGTGACGTGTTGCCCGATGTAATACTGGTCTGTGGACATGGTGTGCGTCTCCGAGAGGAATCCATTACATCAGCCCGAGCTAGAAAAGTACAGAAAGAACAACTAACTCCCCCTCTCCCTTTCATAGATATACAATCACAAACATATGTGACGTTGCAGTAAATCATCCTCTCAGCTCAAGCTGCCATGTATCCGAGGTTCCAGAGACTTGTAGTGTTTGGAAAAAGAGCTGAAGGTTCTTCTGAAAGGAGTTCAGTGTGATACCTGGAGGGGGGGGGGGGGGGTGAAAGAGGATCTGTAGGCGAGCAGTGTGTGTGTGTGTGTGTGTGTGTGTGGTGGAGAGAGTGTGTTTACGGGGGGGGGGGGTATTTGTGCCTGATCGTTCATCAAAACATTTTTAAAGAATGCTCGGTGTCCATCGGCAATACCAGTAAACTGTTGATTTGTTTAAGTTTGTTAAATAGAGAAATAAATCACACGTTGAAGCAGCTTAAAGAAATGTGTCATGAATCTGTCAGACAGCGCGGTTGTGTAATTCAGTTTAAACAGGGTGTGTGTGTGTGTGTGTGTGTGTGTGTGTGTGTGTGTGTGTGTCTCTCTCTCCTCCCAGCACACTGCTCTCTGTGTCCGAGTCATTGCGCTCCATTTTCTGCTCAGATTACCTCCCGACTGAATCGGCCATTTAGAAAAGAGAGAAAATGAATCCCATACACACACACATTATATATATATATATATATATATATATATATATATATATATATATATATATATATATATATATATATATATATATATATATATATATATATATATATATATATATATATATACACACACACGCCTAACAGAGCCCTGTACTCTCACACTTAGCGGAGACGAGGACGATTGGCCTGTTCCTGGGATGGAGCCACCTGGCTGCTGAACATTTCCTGCTTTCAGCTCGTTAATACTTCACTTCAGTTAATGAAGTCAAACTTAAAAAGCCCCCCGAGTGTCTCTCTGTGGACGGAATGCCTTCATCTGTTACCACGAGGCTTTTATTCTGAAATATTTGCAGGACCGTGTTGTGGAAAATGCAGTGCCTTCCACGGTTCCATAAGTCAAGTTATTATTTATAAACGAGCTCAAACACGTCAACTTCTTTTTGCTACAAAAAGAAACTTTGCTTTATTCTCATTTTCTACGATTACGCTACAAGAGTGTGATGGAGAATCTTTTACTCTGATTCAAGGCTTGTTGGATACTCGGAGTGTGTTGCTAGAGAGGAACTCACAACCAATCACAATCATTCTCCGATTCATAAAAGCAACCAAAGCAGGCGCCGCTAGTCGACCTCGACCTAGAAATGAGTGAAGAACAGAAGGAGAAACACAGAAACTTAATTTGTATAGACCGTAGCATAAGAAGAAGAAAATTGCAATGTCAGCTTATTTTCCAATATCCTGCAGCTCTAAATCAAATAGTTATTGTGAGGACAAAATGTAAAACATCCTAATATTTAGAACATTTTAAAACTCTCTCCCCACATTTCCTTTCTATATCTCGAATATGAAATGAAGACAACAAATAATGCTCTTATGTTCATGACGAACAAAACTGTAACAATAGTTAATGAAATCCAGATTCTACTTTAAGACGCAGCATTGTGCACACGGGCCCTCCGTTTGCTCCACACTGGACTAAATGTCCGAGGCTCGTTCGCGGTCCTCGTCATCCCTCATGTTCTGCCTCTCACTCAAAGCTTTCTCGTACGTTGTCGGTGGGTTTGAGTCTTTTCATTTGTTTGCGTTGTGAAGCGTGTGAGCTGTGGGAGGGGTGAGCACAAAGCTCTTTAACATCCTGAAGTATCACTGTCCTCACAAAGCGGCGTGTCAGTTAAACACAGTCATGCACCGTTAACAAGACGTCAGTGTTCGTTTACAGAAAGCCAACTCCCATCCTGGTTATTAAAGGGAAAACAAGGATGTTAACAGAAGTCTGATTATTCCTTCTCTCATCCTCCTGACTTTGATTTTCTCTCATCTCTGTGAATTACGCCGTCTCTCCTCAGGTGTTTCCCTCTTTTTGTATTTATTCTAAATCAAGTTAAATACCGTCAACGCCAAACAACGTCACTACTTCTACAAGTCCGACTGATATAACTGACACTTAAATTAGTATTCAGAGACTCGCAAACACAACAGAAATGATTTTAGTGGCAGACATTCAACTTTAATCATCCCAGTTCTTTATCATTTCAAGTGTATTTTTGAAATGGATTGGATTTTGGGATTTAAACAGATAATCTTTCTGAAAGAGAAAAATAAATCCTTATGCAGCACATATACGGTTAACATCTGCATGTACATACTGTTCATACACATGTACACCTGCCACCACGAATATGTAAATGTGATTTCCAGACATCTGTCTCTCAGTACTGCACCAGTAACAGCTCAGAGGAAATATAACCCTGAATACATTCAATATGTATTCATAAGAGAGTGATATTTATATTATATTCATCATTACAGCGGATTGGGGCATAACCAGGTGAAAAGTGAAGCCAATGCAGATGTTTTAAAACCTGCATTCTCTCTAGTGTCCACCAGGGGGCGACTCCTCTGGTTGTATAGAAGTCTATAGAAAATGACTCTACTTCTCTCTTGATTTATTCCCTCAGTAAACATTGTAAACATGAGTTTATGTCTCAATCTCTAGTTTCAAGTCTTCTTCAATACAGCATGATGTTCATTTAGTACATGATGGTCCATTTAGAGTCACACAGACCATAAAGCAGGGTACCGTAAACGATGACTACGTCCACTTATCTACAGTCTATGGTCACAACCCAGTTTATTTTTTCCAGGCCTTAAATGACCAAAAGAGAACCTCTGGTCCAAATTATAATTTGGAAAAATCGGAGTCAGTCGTGTCTGGATGCTAATAATGCTAGCGCTAAAGTCAATGTTTTATCGCCCCCCCTCACAGCACCTGAACAAGACTTACAACACAGACGTGCCCCTGGTCCTCATGAACTCCTTCAACACGGACGAGGACACAAACAAGATCCTGCAGAAGTACACACACCACCGCGTGAAGATACACACCTTCAACCAGAGCAGGTGAGCAAACACGCCGAGCACGTGCCGAGCAACTAAGAAGCGATGTAGCAGCAGTGAACCCAGAAGTACTGAATGAACTCTGATGATGACCGGGTCTATGGTCAGTATCTGAGTGGTGGACAATCCTCTGCTGTGTGTCCAGACAGGAAGTGAGATGTAATGTATGGAGACACGTGAATATTTAATGCCTTGGCGTCTCCATTTGTCAGTCATGTGGAAACTGTTTTTTTCACGGTTTCCCTTTGAATTATTTAGAGCTATTTAGTATGTTCTGTGCAGTATGAAGCGGTTTTCAGACAGCGCTGGTGTTTGGAGGCTGTAGCTTCATGATTTTAACGGTAGAATGTCAATCAACAGAACAAAGAGGAATTCATAAAAAATGTAATTCCCTGCTCATCACGTCACACTCTCTGGTGCAACAGACGGATTCAAAGAATTGCCCGTACACTTATTTTTTGGGTCAAAATAAACCAAGCAGACGAGCATAATGAATAATCAGTCTGTCGCTTTGTTCTTTATTCTTTTACAACTTAAGACTTTATCACAATTCCTGCCAAGATCCCAAATAGTTTTATTTTAAATGCAAATCCAGCTAACAATAGCTGATAACGCTAACTGTTTCCTTATAATAACTGAATCAAATAGATAGAAATAGATACAAAATGATTTTTAGTGAAGATGTGATGAAATATATAAAAAGAAACTTTAAAAACACACAATGTTTAATGTTCTTATCAAAAACAACAACAAAAGACACCAAGATCTTACCATAGAAATGTGTCTTGAAACTGAATTAAAAAGGTATATTTATGATTATATAATACAAATTACATGAATTATTATAGCTTTTGGCAGACAACTACAGATGCACAAAGATGATAGGACGCCATCGACAGGCGACCAATCGAATCTCAACAACAGATTTCTCAGGTTTGAAAGTCTGAGATCATGAAAGTTCACAACTCAACATCAAAGGTTTAGTTGTTTTAGACTCTAACTCCACCTGACGCGGTTCCTTCTGAGGAACCCTTTGATCTCTTTCATGCCCGCCGCGCCGATAACTCGGACTCTTTGGCATGTTGCCTCACCTGCAAACGCTTTGCTCCCCGAAGGCGTTGTTTGAAGTCCTGCAGTGATTCTGAAAGAATAAATTCAAGTGGAGCACGAAGAGCTGCTTATGTTTCCACGGCTTTACGGCAAGATGATGCGGAGCTCAAAGATGTCTTTGTCTTGGTGACGGTCGTCTTGTTAACGTGTGCAGACTGTGAAGTTCATCTGTTTGTTCTCCGATAATGAGTTGGTGATCATGGTGGAACATTTAGATGATCATTTATGCCAAATATTACATTCATCAGGTGAATAATTACAGGTAGAGTTATCGTACGATATATCTTGACATAATGATCTCGATCATATATATATATATATATATATATA
>CM051699.1:24986236-25021236 GCA_028022725.1 Lycodopsis pacificus
CAAGTAATATCCACGATTATACCGAGAATAGACGTGTAGCGTTTTGTTTTTATTTGATCCTGATCCGTGATAAAATCCTATATCGCTCCATCACTAGTCAGCTGCTTTAATAGGAACTACTTTCACGGAAGAACTTGCCCCAAACTCCCTGAATGAGTTTTAATCAATAGAATCAGAGATATTACCAACACATCTTCAATTTAAAAAGCAGCAGCATTATAAAAAACACGTTGTGAAACAGGACTCTTGACTTTTCAGGGCGGCACGCTGATCCAGTACGAAGGAAAGCTGCGTCTGCTGGAGATCGCCCAGGTGCCCAAAGCCCACGTGGACGAATTCAAATCCGTCTCAAAGTTCAAGATCTTCAACACCAACAACCTGTGGATCTCTCTGACCGCCATCCAGAGGCTGCAGGAGCAGAAGGCGATGGACCTGGAGATCATCGTCAACCCCAAGGTGAGCGGAGGAGGGACGCAATGATCCAGTGAAGGGGAGTAGAATAGTAGCAGCACCAAATTAAAGGAGGAGGAGGGACGCAATGATCCAGTGATGGGGAAGTAGAATAGTAGCAGCACCAAATTAAAGGAGGAGGAGGGACGCAATGATCCAGTGATGGGGAAGTAGAATAGTAGTAGCACCAAATTAAAGTCTTTACATCCATGTGTACACAGCACACATTGGCTGCTGACGGCGAATTCGGCATATTTTTAATGGTGAAAACGTTCCAAAATGTAGCCAAATACAGCCTTAAAAGAGGAGGCTCAAGCTGTAGCACACAGCAACATTAAGCTCCTTGTTCACCTCCCCAAAAGCCAATAAATAGTGGAAGCTGCTTAGAGCAAACAAGTGGTTTTGGGAGGACACAGTTTTCATACAGGAAACTAAGTATGACGTACATCAAGTATGGGAGATGGAAAAAACTAAGACAAGAAGCTCTTCTCCTCGGTCAACTACATCATGAGTCACATCAGGATGACTTGACTTCACAATGGATGCTCAGATTAAAACTGTTTACTTTCAACAACCAGCAAACATCATCCGTCCGTCACACGGCTGTGAGCAGAGACGTCTCTGCACACACTCCTCCAGAGACCCAACGCTGCTGAATAAATCATTTCTCTCTGAAGGAACTCCAACGGAGCCCACATTCTAAAAGCCTCTGAGATTGTGCCGCTCCGCACGGCTCCGCTCTCTGAGCCGTCTGTTGTCAGGCGAGGGTTTTACATACAAAAGGAAAGAAAAGGAGCTTCAGACCAATCCAGTTATCTGGTCTCCTCTCTGGTGGCTCATCTGCTCCACTTGGTGTGTGTGTGTGTGTGTGTGTGTGTGTGTGTGTGTGTGTGTGTGTGTGTGTGGGCATAAGAGAGACAAAGATGAATATTATAGTTAAAATATAATTTATTTTTTCTCACTGAGCTTGATTGTTCAGCTCTAGTTCACTTTTACACACGTTTTAAAGACTCAAAGAGTTAAAATAAAAGCAAGGCAGCAAACCGTTGCTGTTTGAGTGAACATGAAGGGAAGGTTTCCCTCATGTGGATTAGCATGATCTGTTGATGTTTATCCTTTATTGCCCTCCAAAGCAAACACATTGATGATCACACTGTGATTGTGCTCACTGGAGAAGCGCCGCCTCCGGTTATATGCAAATCTACAAACGGTGTAATAAATTCACCGCTGGACCTCGTCCTGATTACTGCCGCCTCGGCACAAAGATGTGATTTTCCAGCCGTCGGCTCCAGGATCACACACACCGTGACACAGCAAGTGTTGCGTAACGGGAGATAACAGAGTGTGTGTGTGTGTGTGGTCCCATCTAGGTAAGAGTTAGAGGGGGCCATTCATGTATGTTACACAGCACTGCGGCCCACTACATGCTACAACTGTAAACTCAAGGTTCAGAGAGGTTCTTAAGATAAAAACCTCCATAAAGTGGTGAATGTTACTCGACTCCTGGTAGTTGTACCTGAGATCCAGGTCATAATATTATTTTTTAAGTATTATTATTATTATTGTTCTTATTCATAATATTCCTATTATTAATAATAATAAATATTATTATTATTATTTGCCGTGTTTGACGCTTTTAAATGAAGATGAGTCTTACAAATAATAATAAGATACAAAGAAAAAAAGCTCAGTCAAAACATAAAAAACAACAAAGCAAATACCCAGTAGCAATGAAATATATACATTAAAAACAAAGAAAACAACTAAATGCAGCTTTTAGTAAGAGTTTTAAATTCAAAAAGCAAAGCGGTGCTGCAGGAAAGAGTCCTAAAACCCACTTGATGTGTTTTCTAGTCTCCCACAGTCTGAGTTCAGTCCACTCGGTAAAGACGTCACTTTGTTTTTCCTCACAACCCAGAACAGTCCAGTCCAATCCAGCACAGAGCCACAAAACAAGAACGAGAACTCACAACTCTGCTCCGGGTTTTGCCACGGATCCCCACAAACGAACCAACCCGGAAGTTGAAATACAATAACAGCGCCAGTTTAAGAAACTGTGATAATTTACCGTAAATACACCGGGTACTTACGGTACCGTTGATCGGTCAGTCACAGTCAGCAACGTCGGCGTTAACTCAGGCCAAGACACCGGTAAATCCTGGCGAAACACGGACTCGGACTCCATAGACGAGGCCTCAGTTCCTCTTCATACTGCGCGGTTTATTTGAAGGTTGTGATTGGATAGTTGTAGGATTGTGGGAGTTAACTAAACGCTGAACTCTTGGCAGGTGGGCGGGGCTTAGGGATGGACGATACCAAATGTATTTAGGGGGGACACTAGAGGTGAATTGGGTAAAACAAATGTACTAATTAATATCAACATGAAGCTTCCCTTGTTGATTACTGACATTAAGACAAATGTTTTTCATATTACACTTGAGCTGAATATGTACATTGTTTAAAGCTGTGTTATAAATGTTTGTTTCATTTTGTTGACATATTAGAGTCAAATGTATGATATCTGTTTGTGTCACTCCTTGAATCATAAAATACACTTTCTGTCTCCATCAGACTCTGGACGGCGGTCAGAACGTGGTCCAGCTGGAGACAGCGGTCGGCGCCGCCATCAAATGCTTCGACAACGCTCTGGGCATCAACGTGCCTCGCAGCCGCTTCCTGCCCGTGAAGACCACGTCGGACCTGCTGCTGGTCATGTCCAACCTGTACAGCCTGGACGCCGGCTCGCTCACCATGAGCCCCAAGAGGGAGTTCCCCACGACGCCACACGTCAAGCTGGGCAGCTCCTTCACCAAGGTAACTACAAAACAACAACAACAATGTAAACAAGACAACATGTGAAAGAGCTCTGAGCTCAGGTACTGTGTTTGAGAACTTCTGAGAGGATTTAAGGTGATTTGTGTTCAAACTAAACAGCAAACATTTCAAGTTTAGTTCACCCAAATCACAAAACAAGTGTATTTTTTACTGTATTGAGCCCTGCAGGAAGTTTTAGTTTTATCTAATGGAGGCGAACAGCATTTAATTTGTTAAAATAAATAAGTATTTTACTGGAGAGGGTGAAGATCTTTGGCATCATTTGTTTTTTAAATAAAGTTTCTACAAAACAACATTTCCCTCTCAACTAAACCGACGTGTCATCCAGTCTGGTGGTCTCAAAGCTACATCTTCTAGACATCAGTGTGACGTTATTTGGTAACGTTGGAGTAAAATCTTAACTATGATTTAAAACATGACTCAGGAGGTTTAAATGTTTTCATCAGAGGAGCCACGAACGACACAGCAGGTTGTTCACAGCGTTCCTCGTGTGTTCAGGTTCAGGAGTATCTGACGCGCTTCGAGAGCATCCCCGACATGCTGGAGCTCGACCACCTCACGGTGTCTGGAGACGTCACCCTCGGGAAAAACGTTTCAGTCAAGGTAAAAAAAGTCTCCTCGAATGAAGTTTTACTGGAAATACGAAGAAAACGACAACATTGTCAACTTTCACGTGAAATAAGAAATGGGTTTTAAAAGGTTTGTTTCAAAGGTTTGTGTGGGTTTGTGGATTTTTGTTTGCTGAACTATCAAGTCCAGTAATTTTGTTGAAGACTTGAACTGAAGAGTTTGTGTTCCTTTATGAACTGAACTGATTCAAAAGGAACTGGACTGGTCTATGAACAACCCTGTTGTCTTTTTGTCATCTTTTTGCTTTAATCTAAACTTTGAAATGATACTGCTGGTGCGGTTGAGTTTGTTTGATTTGAGTATTTAATGCCACGGTTCTGTTTGTGTTCACAAAATAACCTAAAGTTTATTCTGATCACCTTTAGTCTTCGTGGGGTTTAACACTGACTCAACATTTTGGTTTTAAACGTGTTAAAAGCTGCTCCATAATAGATATCATTGTGCATCAGCGTTAAAGTCTTTGACAGTAACTGTGCCTGTTCTAACGGCCTCCTTCCTCCTCACAGGGCACCGTCATCATCATCGCCAATCACGGGGATCGGATCGATATCCCCGCCGGCTCCATGCTGGAAAACAAAATCGTATCGGGAAACCTCCGCATCATGGACCACTGACGCCTTTTCTTTTTCACTCACTCACACACACACACACACACACACACACACACACTTTCACACACTCACACACACACACACACACACACACACACACACACACACACACACACACACACACACACACACACCCTCATCATGTGACCCAGTTGGCTTCATTCCAGTCATGTGACCCGTTTGTCATGTTCCAGCCCACTGTGAGAGGAAGTGTGCATGTGTGATATACTGACCTCTACAGGCTGTTATTATATATTAAACACCTGCAACAGTGTTAATAATGAACTACATAGCCGTCATGTTAAATAATTACCGAAATCAAATGTGTATTTAATTTGTGTTCGTTTCTAACTGATTTTCTTTTCTGCCAAAGCAGACGCAACATAGATTCTATAATAGTATTAATAATCTGTTAATAATAAACTGCTAATGCTAATCACATACTGTACTTACACAGAGAGGGGAAGTTACGGGAGAGTTTCACCATTTATTTCAAGCATAAAGTCCTCACTGAAAGATATGTTCAACTGAGAAATAACCGGATTAAAGTGTCGTTGTATGTCGACCGGTTGTCCATCACACGACTAATATACTCACAGGAAGTCTCCAGTTTATCGTCCACGAAGAAGACACAGAAAGATTCCAACCCTTCGCTGGGCCATCATCCCTGTGAATAGTCGATTAAGAAAATATAATAGTTAAGCGGTTAAATTACTCCTACATTGGTTTTATACCTCAGACATATTCTGGATCAACAAGCTTGTGATTTACACGTCATTCAAGCGACCGAAACATCAGATCTGTGTAGATTGATGCGGCGTTAGAGTCATCGAACAGTAAAAGTTGCCAGAAAACCAAGAAGAAGAAGCTGAAAGACGCTAAAGACGGTGATAATTGTCTGTGAGTGTCGACATCTTGTGCAGAAATCCAGTCTGAAGGGGAGTTTGTGCTGAGAAATAAATGGGTCTCTTTCTTTCCAGAGCGTAGAACTCATTTAGACCTCCAGAGTCCAGAATAACCCCCCACAGTTTGTACCCCAGAGGAGAAACGAGCGTGTGTGTCTGCCTGTTTGATGCCCTTTGAGTAATAATGTTGTAATGCCATGACATTCTATGTAACAGCTGATGTGTTAAAGTGAAGGCCTTTATTTGTACAGTCCCCTGTGTGATGTAGATGATATTTCTGTTTTCTGTTTGCTCACATTACTTAATGTCCTATGACTCCGCTGTCCATCCCGTCACTCAGCGTCCACACAACGCAAAGGCAGGAGGTGCACACACACACACACACACACATACTTGAGATGGGTCCGACATGTCTGAAAGCAATAAGTGTTGATCTGTGACGGTGACGAGGTCTCGGGCCCAGTTCTGCCTCCTCGGAGCTGAATAAAGTGCAATATGAAAAATAATGAGCAGGCGTCATCTGTTTTCTCTGCACCCAAAATCACTTCATTCATCAATGACCAAGAGCGTCATATTGGATATCAGATATCGAGCACGTAACTCTCTGTAAAACAGCAAATTATCGTTGTTTTTACACCTTGTTTTTTCTAAATATATTGCTTTTAGCTTGAGGATACATTATGTATCGACCGTGAACGATAGACTGTATATAAGAAGTGAACGTAGTCGCCAGGGGGGCCTTAGCTTGGTTGATGGATAAGCTATCTTGGTTTTTTGTTGCTGCCAGCTTTATTTTCAGCCATTGCCATCTTGTTTTTTTTCGCCATCTTGTTTTTTTTGGTCGTTTCCATCTTGGTTTTCGGCCGTTGCCATCTTGGTTGTTGGTGATCGCTATCTTGGTGGATTTTTGTCTGTCGCCATCTTTGTTTTTGGTCGTCGTTATTTCGTTTTTTGGTCGTCGCTATCTTGGTTACAAAGTGTCACCATAGAGTCATATTTCATGAATGTATTTCTTTATTTAATAAAGCTGATGGAGGATAAAGAACAGACAAAAAGAGCTTGATATTGTAGTTTCAGGTGATGGAAGATGCACCATAAACCCACCGGTTCACAGACATGGAGGCCCTTCTCCTGACAGCCGTGGCAGATAGGCAGCAGAGTAAGCGTCTCGCTCCACCACACACAGGCTGAAGCAGGTGCGAGGCGTCTCCATGCTCCACCTCCTGCACCAGCTCCGGCTCTTTCCCCGCTAGCCAGGTGACGTTCCACGTCCCCAGAGCTAGTCTATGCTGCCGGCGATCGGCCCGCCCAGGCCTCCCGCCTGCCCGGCCGGTCTGCATTGCACCCGACCCCGATGCTTGTCCCTGCGGGTAGTGGGTCCACAGGGTGGCTGCTCCATGCTGTTTATTCGGGCTGAGCCCGACCGGGCCCCATTTACAACGTGTATTCTCCTCAAAAAAAACATTTTCAAAGCTGAATTCTTCTTGCTCTGGTAGCACCGCAAAGAACTCCACAAGTTGCCTTCAAACCCTTTGTGTTAAATGACATGACGTCCAGCAGCTCACCTGAAGAACGAGCTGCGGTTGCCGAGGACGACCCTGTGGACTTTGAACTCGACGTCGTGGACTCTGATCACGGCGTCGCACAGTTGTCCCTCCAGACGGAGCTTATTGAAGATCGTGTTTCTGAGCACGGCGCTCATCGTTCAGACGTTTCAAACTGCTGAAAAATTATACTAATACAATACACACATACTAAATATATGAGTTACAGTCTCTGGTGACTTTCATCTGCCAGATTGTTTGTATTTGAGACTCGTGAAGCTTTAAACTCACTTTCTCAATGAACTGATGCTGTTCTCTTCTTTCAAAGCATGCACAATACAGCTCGTGTACTACATGATGTACTACATCAGGGATGAACTATGATGTACTACATGATGTACTATGATGTACTACATCAGGGATGAACTATGATGTACTACATGATGTACTACATGATGTACTATGATGTACTACATCAGGGATGAACTATGATGTACTACATGATGTACTACATGATGTACTATGATGTACTACATCAGGGATGAACTATGATGTACTACATGATGTACTACATCAGGGATGAACTATGATGTACTACATGATGTACTACATGATGTACTATGATGTACTACATCAGGGATGAACTATGATGTACTACATGATGTACTATGATGTACTACATCAGGGATGAACTATGATGTACTACATGATGTACTACATCAGGGATGAACTATGATGTACTACATGATGTACTATGATGTACTACATCAGGGATGAACTATGATGTACTACATGATGTACTACATGATGTACTACATGATGTACTATGATGTACTACATCAGGGATGAACTATGATGTACTACATGATGTACTACATCAGGGATGAACTATGATGTACTACATGATGTACTACATCAGGGATGATACATGATGTACTACATGATGTACTACATCAGGGATGAACTATGATGTACTACATGATGTACTACATCAGGGATGAACTATGATGTACTACATGATGTACTACATCAGGGATGATACATGATGTACTACATGATGTACTACATCAGGGATGAACTATGATGTACTACATGATGTACTACATCAGGGATGAACTATGATGTACTACATGATGTACTACATGATGTACTATGATGTACTACATCAGGGATGAACTATGATGTACTACATGATGTACTACATCAGGGATGAACTATGATGTACTACATGATGTACTACATGATGTACTATGATGTACTACATCAGGGATGAACTATGATGTACTACATGATGTACTACATGATGTACTATGATGTACTACATCAGGGATGAACTATGATGTACTACATCAGGGATGAACTATGATGTACTACATGATGTACTACATCAGGGATGAACTATGATGTACTACATGATGTACTACATGATGTACTACATCAGGGATGAACTATGATGTACTACATGATGTACTATGATGTACTACATCAGGGATGAACTATGATGTACTACATGATGTACTACATGATGTACTACATCAGGGATGAACTATGATGTACTACATGATGTACTACATGATGTACTACATCAGGGATGAACTATGATGTACTACATGATGTACTACATGATGTACTACATCAGGGATGAAGCTGTAAGTTTCTTTTTCTGAAGCATTCTTTAGTAAATGTGACGTCGCCTACTCGACTCAACTCAAAAGTTAAATTCAATAATCAAAGCTGGTTACATTTTAATTGATTATCTATTTCAAACAATTCAATAAAAACATGCATGTCCATTTTAAGGTACTTCATACTTTACTACATTTCAGAGAGAAAACATGTACTTTTAACTTTTCTACATGTAGTACTGCTTTCATATTCATTTATCAATAATACTGATCCAATGATATTATATGAACACTTACAGTAGCATTAAGAGTTCTATTGATACTTTAATTACATGTTTGTTACTCATGTTCTTAAGTAAAGTTTTGAATGCAGGAGACTGGAACTCAACAGCTGTTATTGTAATTATATATTATTATTGATGAACCACCGCTCTGCTGCAGAACGAAGACACCGTCAGTTTGTTTGTAATCATAACCCAGCACACTGAAATATGTCACTTTTACACTTTATTGTTTAAAGTTGTTACAAAAAAAGTGTTTGCTGGAAACATTCTTTGCTTTTTTGCCTTTTCGAGCACAAGGAGACTCCGGACAGGAGATGACGAGGAAGAAGAGGAAGAAGAGGAAGAAGAGGAGGAAGAGGAGGAAGAGGAGTGGAGGAAGTAAAAACAGGGTTGAGATAACAGTACAGAGACACAGAGTGAAGCCCTTTACTCACACTTTACCCACAGAGAGACACCACGAGACAGGAAGTGGGTGAAGGACATCCAGACTAGACGTGTGTATTATGAGGTGTGTGTGTGTGTGTGTGAGACACAGGCCATTGTTTTCTCCCTGAGGTGAGTCAGTGTGTTGCAGGCTGAGCACTGGGGTGATGGGAATGAATCTGTGTTCATGGAGACCTACTGTATGGATGGATGGATGCGCACACACACACACACACACACACACACACACACACACACACACACACACACACACACACACACACACACACACACACACACACACACACACACACACACAGAGAGAACTGTGCAGCTTGAAGCCATGCATGCGTTTGTGTTTTAAACCTGAGTCAAACAGCTACAGTTGAACGTGTTCAGATGGGCGGGACTTCCTGCACTGCATCAACTCAGGTGAGAGAGAAGCAGCACATTGAAAGTCGTCCTTCCTCTCACGTCATGTATTTAAAATCAGGCCTGAAACGGTGCAATAAATCCGCGTTTTTCTAAATAAAACGCTCGTCTGCATCGGCCTCTAACAGCGTCTGATCTGTAATAACCAGCTGGAGTGACCGTTTGTATTTCAGGATGTTGTAAGTTAAAAGCATAAATAACTTTTTTCTGTTTCTCAGCTCAACGCAATGATGAATACTGATCATTGTGTACCTGCAGGTGAGACAAAACATCACAGCAGCAGAAGGAATAAGCAGCACTCGTTTTTTTGTACAATTAGTTTCTGTGTGCAAGTTCCTTTAAACTTCTAATGTAATAAACATGATTTGACCAGGCTTGGTTAGAGAGTGTGTGTGTGTGTGTGTGTGTGTGTGTGTGTGTGCTACATCGCTGCGGTATCGTGGCCAACATGTGATCAGAAGTGATTCTCTCACCAACAGAAACGCGTCAGTCGGACTTTAAAGGGAGGAAGTCTGAGTGTTTACACAGACGCCTAGAAGACTCAGTTTCCCATAATGCTTTGGGAGGTTTGCGGTCCAAGTCTATTGCTTTGAATGTGAAAAAGGCGAGGGGGGGGGGGTTGACACACAAAGTGAGGGGTATAAATACGACAAACGGATCTGAGGGGTGAACAAGGGGGACAGACGAAACCCTCAGAAGACATTTAAAACGTTAAATCTGATCAACAACATACTGAAGTCTAAAATGAAAACGCGTAATGGAGCTGACGTTATCTGACGGATAAGAGGACGAAGCCGCTGGTTCCTGGGCCATAAATAAACATCTTTGTTTAAATCAGCTCTGAGAGATACACAGATGAATATTGCAACAATAAACATGAATAAAAGCCGCACGTTTGCACCGCGGCGTGTTAGTAATTTAGAAAAATACTGTTGCTGAAAGTTCTTCCCCAGAAACAAACAAAAAAAGGTTTACCCAGCAGTGTTCTGTTTGTTCTGTGTCTCTGGTTTCACGTGAAAATATAGAAATCTTTGTTGTCATTCATGAAAAAAAATCAATACAAAGGTCACTTAAAAATGAGAGCGAGACAAAAAAGTCCAGACAAAAGTTCATATCTTAACGGCAGCGGAAATAAAACCGGATCTGTGTAGCTCCCCGGTGTCTGCAGGGTCTTACAATAACAGGCTCCCCGCTCCAGCTCCACGCAAAGGATTGTGGGAAGCTAGTCGAGGGGCCCCTGGAAGATGAGTCTGGCGAAGCCCTGCTCGCCGGTCAGCTGCTGGGCACAGAAGGGACAGGCGGCGTGGAAGGTGTGCGTGCCGTGCGGCAGCGGGATCTGACTCCAGAAGGCCGCCGTCTTCTCCGAGCACACGTGGCCGCACGGGTTGAAGGCGTGAGTGGGCGGAGCCGCGTCCACGTAGAAACCCGCCTCGCAGCCCAGCCACAGCGGCACGTAGGGGCCCTTGGCGCGGCACATGGGACACTCCCGCTGCCGGCCCTCGCGGCCCTCCCGCTCCTCGCGGTGGTTGCCCCAGTCGTGGTAGCCGTGCACGTGGCCGCACTGCAGGTAGACCCAGGGCTGCTTCTCGTCCGGCGTGTCCTTGCGCCGCATGGAGGGGAAGGCCAGCGTGTTGAAGCCCACGGGGCACTGCGGCCGCGCCGCGTTGATCTCCTGCCGCAGCGCCTCCAGGTGTTTGAGGGTGGGGGTGCGCGACAGGCCCTCGGCGGTGCGCCACAGCAGGGTCGCCCCGCACAGGTCGACGAGGGAGCCGTCCACCAGCTCCTGGCTCTCCGTCTCCACCTGCAACACAGAGACGTGAATAAAGTAGATATTAATATATATATAATATACAAAACAGGTCAGCAGGTCTGACTCTCAGAGCAGGAAATACCAAACAAGACCAGATGAGGTCATTGATCCTAGCAGCCTTTTCCCAATTCATTCATCTGTTGCATCATGTTATTCAGTTTAACGTTCTCTGAAGAATATTTCGGTTTCTGCTCCACCAGGAGTTTAAATGTGTGTGTGTATTTATTCATGAGTGTGTTTCTTACTTTTATTGTGCTGAACATTGTGAAAACTGTTGAGTTTCTGCATTAAAACTCTAAATGATGAAGCATTAACTGCACACTGAGCACGCTGATGACAGTTCATGTTGTGGAGAACATGAAGGTTTATCATCATCATCACAGTTACAGCGTTTTCACTTCACGAGTTTATTCCAGCGTTACGTCTGTCAAAATATTACAAACGTGACGAATCTTAACGATGCAACCAAAGATTTAGATCAACAGATGATTCATCTGCTGATTATTATTTTAATAAAATCTTTTAGTTTATTAAAAGTCCAGAAGATAAAGAAAAATGCATCAAAAGTTTAGAGAGTGACATCTTTAGAATGTGTTTATGTAAAAACACTCGGTTCAACATGAGGAGAGAAAAGCTGGTGATTTTAAATTTCTTTCAAGATTTTCTCAATTGTTCCTCATTTTGTTTGACTTCTATTGAACTGATTCCAGCGACCTGTCCCACCACACCTCTCTCTCCCAATGCATGCTGGGAGAGTCTCCAGCCCCCCCTCACCGGAGAGAGGGATGGAGGTGCTGACGTGTTGTAGTGTCTGTCTGAGAGCAGCAGGTGGCAGCGTAGCGCAGGCATGACATCAGACGAGGAAACACAACGACTACAATCTGGATGAAACATTGGCTTCGGCTAAAATGAGACGATGACGACAAACTATTGAAAAACAAAGAGAGAGAGAGAGAGAGAGATACTCGGAGGAGGGGGGGAGCAGCTCTCGGGGTTTGTGGTGACATCACTCAGATTAACGGTGAGGTCACGTTGTTGCTCGAGGAAAACACATTTAACCTTCGGTCTGTCCCGGTGAGGTTTGTGTAACACACACACACACACACACACACACACACTGACGTAGTAACACACACTGACCAGTAACACACACACTGACACACACACATTCACATCGGCCCAGTTGAAGCTTGTTGGCCGACAAGCTGCTCAACTGGAAGGGGTCAGAGGTCAGAGGTCAGCGTCTCTCTGGAGGAGAAACTGTTGTTGTTTTATTCCACCAGCTGTTCAGCGGATTTCAAAGCAGAAGCTTTAGGATCACATGTCTCTTCCTGCAGCAGACGATACCAACGCCAGAGAAATTCAACGATTGTCAAAAAACAAAACAATAAATCCCATGTACTTCAACATTTATTCCCATTTGCATGAATGTTTTCTGAATGGAGCTTGAACGCATCATAATGTAACCCCGTTCCACCTCCATATGTTAGCTGTTAGCCGTTAGCTGTTAGCTGAGCAGGACTGTGCTGCCCACCTGCTGCTGACAGCTAACAGCTAACAGCTAACATTAGCGATCTCTCTTTCTGTCGATTTCAACACAGTTCATTGTTCAAATGTAGAATTATCAGGTAAATTAGTCTCGAGCTTTGACCCGCGGAACCGACGGCATCGTAGAAACGTTCGTGCCGTAACGTTTCATAATATTAGCATCAACTTGTTATCGCCATGATGGCTGCCGTGAGGAGGCAAGAGATATGTTCAGAATGTCACACGAAGAGAAAAACATGTCAAATGACAAATAAATGAGCACACTTCAGTCTAATGACTCGATCCATGTAAACATCCGCACGGCCTCCAAACCTCGACGCGGCCATTTAATTCACACGCAGTGAATCATCCATCAGCACAAAAGCTTTCACTAAACACAGCAGGAGCTCCGCCGCGCTGCTCATTTATTACACTTCACAACAGGCTCACTGGAAACCGCTGAGTGTGTGCGTGTGCGTGTGTGTGCGTGTGCGTGTGCGTGTGCGTGTGCGTGTGTGTGTGTGTGTGTGTGAGAGACTGCACTGTAAGATACTCCTAATTAAGCCGGATTCAACCTTGTGTCCAACTGCAGAAGGACATGCAGCTGTTGGCTCAGTGAGTCTGTGCACAAACTGAAACAAACAAACCGTCTTTACCTCACAGTCACGGCGAGAACATCTCCTCATGTTTACGACTCCAGAACAAAGAGAAACATCCTCCAAAAAGACTCATTATTAACATTAATATTTTCAGCCAAACTTGTTTCCTCTCAGTAGAAGTTGTGTTTCTGTGATGAAGGATGTTTTTTATTTAAATCTAAGGACAGGCGAGATTACAAACAAGGGAACAGCACACACACACACACACACACACACACACACACACACACACACACACACACACACACACACAGTTAGCTCAGATAGATTTTTGGCAAACACGCTGAGACGACTTTTTTTATTCCACCCATTCGATCAGAAAGTCCTTCAGCTGCCAGTCATCCCGTGTAGAGAGCAACGGTCTCCATTAAATAGATTAAAAAGAGCTGAAAGTCTAAAAGTATTGCACGATGTTAATAAAGTCAAACTGAAATCACATTTGCTCGTTTTTCAACGTCAGTGATTTTCATGCACGTCAAAAAAAAAAAAAGAGAGAAAAGGTGGAGAACAGAGAAATGCTGCTTTACTTCGGTTTGATGTCGTTTGTTCGGCTCGTTGAAGAAGCAAAGATCCAGAAGAAGACGCGTGATTTCCTGTTTCAAAGTTCGATAAGAAGGAAGAACTTCAGCAGCAAACTAATGGGGTTTTGTTTAGTCTTGAGTGCGATCGTCTGCCTAAAGAACGCTGACAATGCTGCTTTATGCAAATACTGATTACAATGGAGCCATTTGATTGGCTGTATGGAAACAGTCTCCTCTATGTCGATCATTCTAATGAACTATAAATGTCTCCTGTCGGCTTTCAGATTTCTCCTCAAAGGCCACACAGACATTCCAGCCGAAGCAGATCATTTCAGTTTGTCTTATTTCTGAGTAATAGAAACATAATCCTTCCAAAATGTGTGAAAGATGCATCTCTGTGACAGCATCACCACACACACGACAGAAAGAGTCTCCCGAGTGGTTCTCCACTCCGCTGTCCAATGGAACCCATCATGTTCCGTCACCGTGCTTAATGGAAACGGCTGCTTTGCCGACGATCTAAATTGCCAATCGACGGAGACACTGAGCGGGTGGAGAGCGCACACAGTTAACGCTCTGCGCGGTGAAGGGCAGGTGGAGATAAGAGAGCTGTTCATTGTGCTGCGCTGGAGAAACAGCTGGCACGCCAGATAAAGAGACGCGCTGACGTCACACCTGCTGACTGTGCGGTTGTTGTGGTTGATGATGTGTGTGTGTGTGTGTGTGTGTGTGTGTGTGTGTGTGTGTGTGTGTGGGTGACTGAATAAAAAGGAGAAACATCCTCATCAAAGACACCAACAAACTAAATCCAGTCACTCAAACAACAGAGGACGACCACGCTGACGAGGGAGCGCTCCGATTGGACAGACACGGAGAAGCACGCTCACTCACTCACTGGTCGTTTTTAAAGCAGCTATAATCAATGTTCATATGTAATAACAATGTGATGATGTGCATTTAATCTGCAGTTCCCAGCTTTACGGCGAGTTTCATTGTCTTGGTTCACTCTCACCGCTCTCATGACGGTGTTTTTCGGCAGCCGGCAGCTTCTTTCAGAGTAGAAGCTGCACAAACCCACATTACACCACATTACACCACATTACACCACCTGCTCAGCATCCGACAGCAGACGGACACGGATATCAACTAGCCGCTGAACGTAGCGGAGCATTTAGCAGCTGAACAGACTTCACTCAGGCGTTGGTGGAGAACAAAAACGGAGATAATATTGGACTTAATGTGCGTCAATGTGGTGTTTACAACTTGTTTCTGCTGCCAAGTGGCCAAATCAATCAGTTCCTGCAGGCTGTCAGCTTGCTACCCTACATCTTGTGTTTGCTATTGATTAGTGAGTCATCTTCCTCATCATCCTCATCATCATGTAGAAAAGCCCATGTGCAGTGAATGCGGGATGTTTTTCCTCACCATCTTCCCCCGCTGCTGTGCCGACCGAGTCTCCCTCAGGGTGAAGACGTTGCCGCAGACGGAGATCTCCCTCCAGACGCCGGGTTTGGAGTCCTGGGTGAAGCCGGTTCGAGGGTGCATCACCAGCACGCCGTTGGTGGTCAGCCCGTCCATCTGAGCGTCGCACGTCTTCCACTTAGCGGCCTTCTCCTGAGGGGGAAAGCCAAGAGGAGGTGAGGTCGGGACAAATGACCACTGCGCAGTCCTCAATCTGTAGCTTCAGGTTATACAGTCATTCCTGTATATTTCTATTCATATTGGGACGTGGCCGACACACTCAGCTTTCAGTTCGAGGTCCAGCTTACCTGCTTCACTTCACATTCACTCAGTTCTGATTTTAAGAAAAAGATCTGAACGATCATAATAATAACAACCTTTTTTGTCGACAATTAATAAGCCAAAAAAAAACGACAGAGACCTTTTAGAAAGCTGCTAATATATGAAACTGATTTCCCTTAAAAATATATATTAAATACAATTTATTTTAAAAATTGGAATATTTAAAAAATATGTCTGTTTGTAAACTGGTGGCGAACATATACAGCCGTCTCTAATGTGGGCTCTTCAACAAACGCTCAGTGGTTGTGCTTTACCTCATTGTATATCTCCATCACTTTGTTTTATTTTATTATTTACACAAATAAAGAACCAAAGAACTCAACAGGGGGCCGAGCACAATAAAGCTGCACTTAATTAGCAGCACTTTGTTGTACACACTGAGAGCCGGTGGCAAAACGTCGGCATGAATAAAAGCCAACAAACGCCATCGCCACACAGCACCACCGCTCTCTCCTCCCCTGTTCTGCGAACGCAGCTCACCCCGAGGAAGATGTTCTTGGAGGAGTCGAAGCCGGCGGCGTAGATGCGCGCGGTGTACGGCGGCGTGCGCTGGCACATGATGCGGCAGGCGAAGCGGGAGATGGTGCTCTGGACCGACTGGGTGTCCGCGTTGCTCTGGCTGCCGGCCACCGTGTCCGTCACCACGAAGTCTATGGGACTCTCCGTCGACCGGCCGATCTGGTGAAGAAGAAGAAGACGACGCATCACGGTCATCGGGATGCTTTCTCACATTGAACATCGAAGGTAAGGAATGAAGTCGCACTGAATCTGATCATATGCGCATCACGTCTGTGTTCACATATGACAAATGCACCTTCGTTTGATTTACAGGAGAAATCCGAGATTGGATTAAAGTAACGCGATATTACAAGAACAGCCATGGAGGCGGTGATAAATAATGGCTGTAACTGTGTCTGTAAGAGCCGAGGGCTTCGTACCTGGAACATGTCTGTATTGCTGTCCTGGGTGTACTCCACCACCACCGTCTGGGCTCGAGACAGAGTGTAAGAGATGCTGTGCTGGTCTTTGTTGCTTATGGCCTGAAGGAAGAGAGGCTGGAAGGTGAGGAGACAGAAGTGTTGCATGCACACGAGGACCGAACCAGAACAATGGATACAAATAGGAAGGGAGGGGCGTGTCCAGCGCCTCTGTTCACTGAACACACTCCTGGGCGGCCTTATGGCGTATAACACGGAGAACGCTCAGTTACCTTCAACTGGACCGGTCACCGTAGTTTCTCCTATGAAGCTTCAGCGTGTTCCAGTTCAACACCGTGTAAAAAACTATTGTTCAAATACCTTTTAAACTCAGACTTGTACCTCCTTTTCCCTTTTTCTGCTGACTCGGGGAAGCTTTGCTGAACTTCTGGATGTGTGTGTGTGTGTGTGTGTGTGTGTGTGTGTGTGTGTGTGTGTGTGTGTGTGTGTGTGTGTGTGTGTGTGTGTGTGTGTGTGAGATCACCTTGGCTGCCTGTGGAGAGCAGGCGATGTGAACTGTGCTGGGTTTCACCCCGTTTGACTTCGGTCTCTTGCAAAGTGCAAAGCGGCTCTTACGTCGGCCTCGGTCCCCGTTGGGCAGGGAGCCATTGTACCTGAACACACACACACACACACACACACACACACACACACACACACACACACACACACACACACACACACACACACCCACACACACAAAACAAAAGGGCATTATTGTCTGAGGAGCCATGAAACACACTGGAAAAAGAACCATTGTGGAAAATGCTTGAGGCATTTTGGTGCACTCCCTCTATGCCCTTAAGACCATATTCACACACACACACACACACACACACACACACACACACACACACACACACACGATACTTATCATACATGCTTTTTTAATAAAATATCATCATGTCCCCATTAACAACAAAGCCCTCCAAACACAACCCCAGAAAGGCAGAGAACATAAACACACAAAGAGGCTGATCTGGGCTGATGCACGGCCGAGGAGGGAGGCGTTCAGAGGCCCCCCCCCCCCCCCCCCGACAGAGTGGACCCTGTGACTGAGACTGAGCTGCTGTGTCTCAGTGTAAACATCTTAAAGTAAGAAAACATTGAGAAAAGATCCGTCCCCTCCAGCTACCCATCAACGGCCCGTTTGTGCGTTTCTGACTCGAACCGACGCGTCTGCAGCCGACGCGTTACAGAAGAAACGGAGAAATAAAGTGCAGAGTCGCTGCAGCAGCCAGATCTAAAACCCTGCGGCTGCACTTTCCAGGTATAAGTGAACACATCTGCCTCTGTCAAACAGCAGGCACACCCAGGTTACACAAGGTCCCATTCTGTGCTGCACACACGTGTTTCAGATAAGCCATCACCAGTGTGAAGTGATATTGCTGCTAACAGAACCGCAGCTTTATAAACATCAGCACATGCATAAACACCGCTCGCTGCTCGAACGATGTTATGACATCCAGCAGCCACAGACGTTATGGACTCCTCCGGCTCCACTGACGTACTTAACGACACTCAACTGGACCGGTCTCTGCTGGAGGATCTGGGTTTGTCCACGGTGGACCGGTCTCTGTTGGAGGATCTGGGTCTGTCCACGGTGGACCGGTCTCTGCTGGAGTCTGAGCTGAAGGAGGTTCTGGTGAACCTGCATGAGTTCATCTGGTTTCAGCAGAATCCGACCCGGTGGCTCCGATGACGAGCATCAAGAATAATTCTATAGAAACAGACCATCTTCTCTCTGATGGTCTCTGTACTGATGGAGGTCTGATAGAGGATCAGGACTACACTGAGGCTGGTTCATATAGAGGATCAGGACTACACTGAGCCTGGTTCATATAGAGGATCAGGACTACACTGAGCCTGGTTCATATAGAGGATCAGGACTACACTGAGCCTGGTTCATATAGAGGATCAGGACTTCACTGAGGCTGGTTCATATAGAGGATCAGGACTACACTGAGCCTGGTTCATATAGAGGATCAGGACTACACTGAGCCTGGTTCATATAGAGGATCAGGACTACACTGAGCCTGGTTCATATAGAGGATCAGGACTTCACTGAGACTGGTTCAGGACCAGTTAGTGACTGTTGCTCTGAAGCCCCCGGTCCAGTGAAGACGGCTCAGACGGGTTGAGAGACGTGGCGGTGTCTCCGAGGAGCTGATCTCTGGGATCAAACGCCGCCGGGAGGGTTTGTCAGTAACCATGGCGAGGGAACAGAGCCGCGGCAACAGTTTGGGAAGGGTAACCATGGCAGGAGCGTAACCATGGTGAAGGGGGAGGGGTCTGCTGGAGAAAGCTCAAAGCGTTCAAACCCAGGTTCCCATGGGTCGCAGTAACGTGAGAGAGTGCATTCATGTCTGCAAATACTCTCAAAGTTTAGCAACAAGCTAGTGTGTGTTAAAGAGTGTGTGTGTGCGTGTGTGTGTGTGCGTGTGTGTGTGTGTGTGTGCAGCTCGTTCAGGAAGAACCAGTTAGGAAAATGTTAGTCCGTGTGTGCAGACACACACTGAAGTCTTTTATCCGCACAACAAGCGTGTTCGCTCCAAACAGCAGTGAAGTGACGCTCAGTGTGCAGCAACACGCTGCCACTCGTACAGTAAACCTGCGAACACACAGACAGGCCTGTGTTCACATGTGGCTGTAGAGGCTAAAGAGGCTGCCAAGTATGTAAACATATAGAAGTCATAAAGAAGATATTAAATGACATAATAGACGTCTTAGTGCCAAAACCTAATACGGAATATAAACCGTCTTATAAATGAACAACATTCTGCCGACGCAACACAGCTGCACTGTTGCAGAGCAGCGTCTCTGAACTACCAATGTGCATGAACGTGCATGTGCTCGCTGTGTTAACACATGTAAACAGGCAGACAGTGATGGATTTGGAGGGAGTGTCATGTCTCCATTGACGTCTGTTTAAAGAGCCACGTTGAAGTCCAGCCCGTCCCATCAGACGCAGCAGCGTTCCTCCGGGTCAGGACTTCAGCATCGCCGGGCTTCAAGCATGGCGATGCTGGACTGAGGGTTAGCGAGGAGGCCAAACCCAACACTGTTCTCTGTGTTGATGGGATTCTCAATTAGCCTGTTCTTGGTCACGCGGGAGTCTCCATTAGATCCAGACACTTTGTCTCAGCCTGCTGGGAGAACCGAACGGGTGGAGGTGAGCTCCAGCTGAGCCGTTTAGTTAGCACAGCTATCAAAACAAAAAGCTTCTTCTTCTTCTTCTCGTCAGGGGTCACCACAGCGGAGCATCGACTTCCATCCAGACGGCAACCTCCGGTTCTGCCGAGTGAAGCCAATGCTCGTGTTTAAGTGTGTTAAAGCTGCATTCTCTCTAGTGTCCACCAGGGGGCGACTCCTCTGGTTGTATAGAAGTCTATAGAAAATGACTCTACTTCTCTCTTGATTTATTCCCTCAGTAAACATTGTAAACATGAGTTTATGTCTCAATCTCTAGTTTCAAGTCTTCTTCAATACAGCATGATGTTCATTTAGTACATGATGGTCCATTTAGAGTCACACAGACCATAAAGCAGGGGATGCTTTAGGGCGGGGCTACACGGTGATTGACAGGCCTCTACCAGAGACGTATACGGCGTCTCTACGGTTGCAAAAAACATGGCAACGGCCGTAATCCAAGATGCCGACGGTTAAATTGCCAAACTCCAGGCTTCAGAACATCAGTCCACAAACCAGTGGGTGACGTCATGATGACTACGTCCACTTCTAATATACAGTCCATGTTTCCATCCAGCTGGTAACCCGGGACAACCGTTACCGACATCATCAACATGTTACGAGCGACAGGACAAGAGGCGACACTTGACTCTAAGTTTGAGTGGCTGTCAGTGTTTCTACCGCTCTGAGAGTGATCACAACGGCATCGTCGTCATAACCGTGGTGTGGAATCCACCATCCACCCGAGTGAGAATGACTTGTTCAATGATTTATATCGTTCTTGTTGTGGGCAGCCTGGTCTCACACTCCTGAGTGGTTGGCCACAGACATCAGCCTCTTCAGTGAGACTCAGTGATCACAGTTCAGCCATCAATCAGACAGAACTCTCAATCTGAATGTCTTCAGCGTGCTCGTTCCTGTTCCGAGAGCAGCCACGACTCCACAGCAGGGCTGAAGGCAGGACGTCAGACTGAACCATGTTCTGTTCAGTTCAGGATGTGACCAGGTAGAAAGAACTTCTGTTTCTGCTTCTGTTTCCAGTAATTAAACGTAAACAGGTTGTCCTGCCCCACACTGTCACAGGGACTCCGTTTACATGCACAACATATTACAGTACAGACCCGTGTGCAACCACAACGAACAGAGCCGCCCGGGCAAGAGGCCATATTATTGCAAACTACCGTAAAAACACTTATTGAGACGTATATTCAGAATGTATACTTGTCCAGAAAATGCTCCTAAAACCTGAATAACGTCAGCATGTTCCACATGCGTTAGTCTGGAAATGATCCGTTAAGAACACTAAAGGGAACAAGCCGTTTACATGAGCCATATCAAATTCAGAATACTATGAAATATACGGAATAACAGTGTGCACGTAAACACAGGCATTGATGGATTCTCTCCCCTGGACAGAGCACGCTACTGTGAGACGTCTTCACCCTGTTGACATGTTACAAAGCACGGCCCGACCGAGACTGAAATAATGTATGAATAAATCAATAAATCAATAAATAAATAAATCAATAAATAAATAAATAAATAAATAAATAAATAGGAGCGGAAAAAAGCAGGAGCAAAACGGAAAACCGCGGTTCACTCGGGAAAATGTCCACGGTCATCTCCAGCAACAAACTGTGAGTCAGCTGTGAAACCAACTGTGTGTGTGTGTGTGTGTGTGTGTGTGTGTGTGTGTGTGTGTGTATGTGAGAGAGGGGAGTCTTTCCGACATGTGCATTCCTCTGTGGAGTGGGCTGGGACGGGGAGTGGAATAGCCCTTGTGGGAATAAACAGGAGACAGACAGATAAAGGAAGTCCTTCACTGACAGTTGTTATTGGAGAAAGTGTGTGTGTGTGTGTGTGCGTGCGCGTGTGTGCGTGTGTGTGCGTGTGCGTGTGTGTGCGAGTGTGTGTGTGTGGACTTAAAGGTCTTCTATGGGGTGGAGGGTTTCTGTTCCTACAGCTGAGTATGTGGACTTGAGTCAACACAAACCTCTGGAGGAAGACATTTTAACACGGCGTTAACGATGAAAAAAATAAAATTTAAATAAATAAAAATACTAAACTCCAACTCTTCAACGAGCACGTTCCGCGTGTGATCACCTCTTCCTCGTTAGAAGATATCAGCGAGTTGAACTCATCAAAGTGTCTGAATCCTGCCTGTACGCTCCCTCACTGTCTGCACCCACAACAACAGTTCTTCCTCCTGTTAGCCTCAACTATTTATATTGTTCTTCAATTAGGGTTATCTCTTCAATTAGTGTAGTCATTTGGAGCCCCGTTTCCTTGTAAACAAACATAAATTATGTTTCCATGGAATGTGTTTACTTGAGGTCTAACAGACGAGCCAGTTTCCTCAGTTTCCTCCTTCATAAAACATATTCAGAGCCTCTTCTTTAATAATGTCTTTAAATGATAAATGCTTCACATCCAAGCAGTGAAATGCTGCGAGGGAATTTGAGTTCACTGGTAAACAGTAATAGTGTATATGTCGAGGGCTTTTATTTTGAAAGGAACAGAAGGAGTGGAGCGTCACGATTGAAAGCAGTGATAAAGTTTGAGGCCTTGTTTCGGACTCCAGAGCCTCCGTGTCGTTGTACGTTTTGAATATGTACGTTTTGAATATGTACGTTTTGAATATGTACGTTTTGAATATGTACGTTTTGAATATGTACATTTTTTTCTGGTTGCCGAGTGTTGAAAAAAGTTCAACTTTGGTTTAAATGTCACTTCTTAACTCAGCCGGCCAATCACAGTGGAGGAGGAGGGGGGCGGGAAAAATATCCTACCACAAACACCTCATGACATGTGTTTTAATAATAATAATAATAATAATAATACATTTTATTTATAACGCACTTTTCATTTTAAAAAAAATCTCAGAGTGCCACAGAGCCAGTACATAGTAAAAAGCATAGTTAAAACATACTGTAGTTAAAAAAAAAAATAAACTATAATAAAATAAAATAAAAACTATATGTGTTTTATGTACGACTATGTTGTGTTCTTATTTACTTTCATGGAGCGCTGCACCAGACTAATCTCCTTGTGTGTGAAAATAAAGTGAAACGGAATCTGAAGAAAGCGACTCGCCGACATGTTTCCTTGTCGCACGAAATGCACGACTTTGTACGACGACTTTCTTTCAAACACGCACACGTGGGGTCGGACACTGGGATGCATTTCCAGGTGTGTTGTGGGTGTAAAGACGAGGATCCGTTGCTCACCCCAGCACAATGAGCTCTCCATACTTCACTGGCACTTTGGTGGAGGCGGTGGTGGAGATGTTCTCCTGCTCCGGGGAGTACATCGGGCACGGCTGAGTGAGGGTCGGAAGAGGAGGGGAGGCGAGACGGGCGAGATCCAACAGGGCGAGGGGACACAGGAAGGGGAGAGGAAGGGAAGGGAAGGGAGGGGAGCACGGGGGGAGAGGAGGAGGAGGAGGAGGAGGAAGGGGAAGGGTCAGCTGAGCCTCAGCTTCACCCTCTCATGCTTCATGTGTCCGTCTCTCACGTTCTGACCTGAAGAAAGACAGAAAGAAAGAAAGAGGATTTACACAAAGATTCATTTCTTTAATTCCCGTGTGTTCAGATTTCTACAGACTGCAGTTGATGTGGTTTCAAACTTCCCGCTGGCTCTCCTGAACACCTCCCACTGAACACTAGATGTCTGTGTTTTCTGAAGAGGGAGCGTTGGTTCAGTTCAGTCTGAGCATCAAAAGCAAAAATCGATTAAAAACTACAAACACAGGCTGTCCGGTGGTTCAAAAGCATACAAACACACGGTGCCGACAGATGCTTTGCAACACGAATGTTACATTTCTTCTCTTTACCTCACGATTATCGTGGAGAAAGATAAAATGATTGTTTTAAAATCCCCTCTCGTTGTATTTAAAGCCTTCGAACGTGAGGATTGCTGGCGTTGTTTGAACTCAGGGCCGTTTGGGCGGGAAGTACTTGTTGCTACTGGTGGGAGAGGGATGGGACCTGGAGGACATCATCAACCCCCCTCGGACTGCACAGGCCGGCTCCAGCTGCAGGAGAAGCAGAAGACAAACGTCTCGCTGCTTTTCTGTGTCCGGGTCAAGTGGAGTTCCACAGGGATTATAAATAGTGAGGACAACAAAACGATCCCTTAAAAGGAGCAGTGTGGAGACAAGAACCCACTTCATTTCAGGACTATACCCCAATAAAAACATAGTTATGATTATTATATTCTATTTTTGACAATAATCCCCCTAAATGCTACACACTGGCCCTTTAATTACCGCACAGTGTAGTTTTACAGAAAACGACTAAAATTGCTCAGTAAGTAAAAATGCAAAACACACAACCGACACACGTGTTTGTGCAACGTGTGAATTAAAAAAGTCCTTCAGAGCATCAGGGACATGACTACGGTCTGGAGTACACGTGACGGATTCTACCTGCTGAGTGAGGCGTCTGTAAACGCTGACTTCAGAGAATGACTCAAACACACACACACACACACACACACACACACACACACACACACACACACACACACACACACACACACACACACACACACACACACACACACACACACACACACACGCATGTGTGAGAAGAAACTGTAGAATAATTCCGATTGATGAATTAAAAACGATATATCGGCCTGAAGGATTCTGTGGGTGTTTCACAGTCGGACGCTGGTGACACAAAGCGCGCTGCAGCGGATCTGTCGAGTGTTATCGTGCAGCATCACTCCGGTTATGACATCACATCCAGTCCGTGCGCTCAGAGGATGGAGCTCGCTCGTCTTGGGATCCACTAATGCTTTAAATGCATCATATTGTGAAAGTGGCTGCTTGACGTCCTGTTAGAAAGGCCTCAGGACTTCACAGGTTCAAGTTGAACTCGTGATCTTTGTTGTGCGTCCTCACATCTCTTCCACTCATTGACAACATAACTAAATATCATAATATATTCTGAGCAATCTTTCAAAACAAGAGCGCAACAGAAACTCAGATAGCAGATGATCACGTCACCGCTTCGCTTCCAGGCCTCCTCGCGTGAGGCTGAACAATTCCCAGAGTGCCTTCCTGCTCAGAGAACGCAAAGCCACACATGAATAACGAATAGGAAGCCAAGTGCTCTGATGATGAGGGGGGGCTTTCACCCAACACGCTGAAGATGCAATCCCACGAGACCACGTTCACACGGTCAATATTAGGCAGCAGCGGTGTTCAGTACGAGCGCACGTGTATTCACGTGTATTTACGTGTATTTACGTGTATTCACGTGTATTTATGTGTTACTGTTGCACCTGCCAGCTGAGATCCGACCTGCTCATGAAATCCTCACAAGCACACAAACCGTTTCACACCTGAAGAAGTAACACGTTGAATTAAGTGAGAGCTGCCGTCCCGATATCTCGCTCCGAGTGTGTGAGGAGAGGATCTATATCCAGCGCATCGCACATCAGCACCAGAGTTATAAACGGCTTCTTCACACGCGCTCCCAACAGTGGCTGTGAATCTTTACAGCTTTAATTCTGAGGTTCGGGATGTTGGATTCTGGATGGAGGCGATAAAAGCAAAATGGAGGACGTGTCAGTGAGAAGAAGGGGGGGGGGGGGGGGGGGGGGTGAAGACGGTAAATCCTCAGCCCCACCTGCTCCCCCGACACGAGGGGTTAATCCCACATACTCACATGCTGTGCATACTAAAACACTGTGCACACACACACACACACGCACACACGCACACACGCACACACGCACACACACACAATAGTGTCCAGGGAGCTGTTGAGGGATTGATTTGTTCACCGATGGATCCAGACGCTGAAGACCGAAGGAGAAGCAGGTCTGCTGAGGTTGGTCCTGTTCCTGAACACATCAGAGTCCAGAGTGATGCGAGTCCCTTCTTGGTCCTCCTCACCGCCCAGTCCTCCTGGAGACGACGCTCCCGCTCCATTAGAACATGCACAGCAGGCAACGGCACGGTGGACATTACACTGAACTAACGATGGACGACGTCCGCTTTGTATTCAAAGCTCCACGAATTTAATATTAACAAGTGGAGTGGATCGACTTTGAGTGACAGCTTTACTTTCTCTGAACATTTTGCTTCCTCTACTTGCTTCACAACCCGTCAGCTGTTTTAACGAGGGACAATATATCTTAAAGTACTACTTTACTACTTTAGTACTACTACTAAGTAAATACAAGTAAAAGAACAAAGTGCTCGTGTCTCTGAGCTCCAGAGTCTCTTTAGGAAACCTCTCGTTCTACTGCAGCAGGGTCCCACAGACTGCCCCTCTCAGTCCTGGTTCTCCCGGGCCTCCCTTCCCTCCAGCGGGTCCAACCTGCATGAGTTCATCTGGTTTCAGCAGAATCCGACCCGGTGGCTCCGATGACGAGCATCAAGAACAACTCTATAGAAACAGACCATCTTCTCTCTGATGGTCTCTGTACTGATGGAGGTCTGATAGAGGATCAGGACTACACTGAGACTGGTTCATAGAGGATCAGGACTACACTGAGACTGGTTCATATAGAGGATCAGGACTACACTGAGACTGGTTCATATAGAGGATCAGGACTACACTGAGACTGGTTCATATAGAGGATCAGGACTACACTGAGACTGGTTCATAGAGGATCAGGACTACACTGAGACTGGTTCATATAGAGGATCAGGACTACACTGAGACTGGTTCATATAGAGGATCAGGACTACACTGAGCCTGGTTCATATAGAGGATCAGGACTACACTGAGACTGGTTCATATAGAGGATCAGGACTACACTGAGACTGGTTCATATAGAGGATCAGGACTACACTGAGACTGGTTCATAGAGGATCAGGACTACACTGAGACTGGTTCATATAGAGGATCAGGACTACACTGAGACTGGTTCATAGAGGATCAGGACTACAGTGAGACTGGTTCATAGAGGATCAGGACTACAGTGAGACTGGTTCATAGAGGATCAGGACTACAGTGAGACTGGTTCAGGACCAGATAGAAGTTCCTCACAGTAACTTCAGGTTGGAGAGGACAGGACAGTTAACGTTTGTCTTGCTTTGTTTGTAGCGATCGACTTTGGGCGAGTAGATTTCTGACCCACTTGTGACGTGAACGTGATGAAGTGCCCGTGAGCCCTGTGTGTGTGTGTGTGTGTGTGTGTGTGCGGTCGTATGAATGTTGTCAGTGTGTTTGTCTGACTAAGCTCGTGGCCTCTGCTGCTCTGCGGGACACGGAGCTCTTGTTGTGGCTGCTTGCCAACCGCTGCTTAGCTACCGAGACACACGGCGCTACAACAATAGAGCTGGAAGCTCAGCGAGGCCGACCGCGCAGGCCCGAGGTCAGGGGTCGGAGCGGCTCAAACCTCACACTTACAAAAAGCCCTCGGAAAACTCCAGTGGAAGGAAGCCCCGGTGGGACACCTGCCATTCACACTGACGAACACATGCACGCGCACGGAAGCAGCGCTTCTCCTCTTGAGTGCAACGTGTTTGCTGGCTGTGTAGAAGGGAAACAGCTCGTATCAAGCAACCAGGTCACACCCCGAGTGAACAAAGCTCTCTGCAGGGCTCCAGTCCTGCGCGACGCGCTCATGTCGCGTGAGGAGGCGTGTGAAGCGTGATGACTGTGGCGTGTTTACGGGTGACACACTTTCAGGATCACGGGGCTCTGTGGAAACAAACAACCAGAGGCCGAGTCTCTCCGCTGGTCGGTCGGAACAGTAAGTCAGAAGATGCTGCTAACAACGTCACGGACCAAGAGGACCTCAAAGAGGAACTACAGCGTGGCCTGCTCCGTCTGCTGGTCCTGACTAAGCAGCCAGCAAACGCAGATTTTCCAGACCCGTAGATGTCGTACTCCAAGTCCTTGTTAATCTAAAGGCAACCAGTTTACTACAACACACGACAAGGACAAACGTTACTGAAATAGTGAGCTTTTGATACAAAATGATTAAAAAAAGATGAATTAGAAACTGTATCAAACAGGTTCTAACGAGGAAGAAAGAAGCTCACATGAGGCTCCAGATCCGGGTAGAAAAAGAAAACCGGGACGTCCAACACAGTCGACGTCTTCTTAACGATCCCCTGCTGGTCATAAATAACAACAGAAGTCTGGCAAAGGCTCTGGAGGACGCCTGCTGCTACAGGACAAGACGACAGACTGGAAACATACATAACAACGCTAACGTAGTGAGAGTTATCACTTCATTTCATAATATCGGTTCCTTTCTCTGTATTCCAACATTTTTGACAAATTCAAACTGGAAGCACGGGTTCTTGTCTGTAGAACGTGGGTTCAGTTCACTTCATAGATCTGCTGATATTCTGCCTGCGGGGCTTCAAACGAGGCATCGAAACAACGCGGGCTGAAGGTGGGAGCCGGTGCCGGTGTGAAGAAGAGGCGAAGGAGTAGCGCTCGTCTTCTCTCTTGTGGCTGCTGTGATGTCTGTGGAAGCGCTTCATCAAGAAGGTCATCCGACGGCTAACGCCGCCCGTGTTGCTGCCTCTCACCACTTCCTGTCAGGCCTTCCTCAGCCTTCATGTTTCTGTCGAGCTCCCCGGCTGCTCCGCGTCTTCTTCAGAAGCTCACAGACTCAGAAAGTCTCCGTGCGTCTCTTCCCTCCTCTTCAGTCGTTTCATCTTCGAGACAAGCGGCCCGTTGTCACAGATCGGCCGGCGGGGCTTTCTCAACTTGTTGGTGTCGTGTCGCTCTGCAGCATTCTAGGGGACGTTTCACGGTGACGGGTCAAAGGCCACGTCTGCAACCAAAGAGACGGAACATTTCATCTAGCGGTGTCACGGATGTGAACCACGGGTTGATGACACAGTTTAGCCGTCGCAGTTATAATAAAGATCCGCGATCAGGACGTCGGAGATGAGATGTAATCTTGTAAAATGTAGTTTTTGTGTCGTTTTCACAGATTTTGGACAAAAGAACTCAAAATCAGCTTGGTCTCTGGGAAAATGTTCCATTATTTTGTGATAATTGATGGATAAATAAACACTAAAAGAAGAATGAACAGATGAGTCATGACAACGATTCGTTCGTGTTATGACCCTGCTGCTTCACAGAGGCCGGGGGCGTTGGCCTACTTTCCGTTATAAGTGATTACGAAGCTTTGATGGTGAAAGCGGTGGTTTTATGGTGATGCTTCAGGTTTTGGGGAGACGTTAAAGAGGTTAGCTGTGAACTAACCCCTGAACCCTCGGTCCTGTTTAGACAGCTGTCTAAGTACTTCAGCTCAAGAGAGAAAGCGTCTCCGTGCTTAAACCCGAGGCCTCCAGGAACACAGGAGGTTGCCGCGACAGTTAAAACCCGATGGAGTTGCAGTGAAACGGTCTCTCGGGAGACATAACGGCTAATTTTGCCACAAGAGCACATTTCTGTTACGGCAATAACAATATCCTCACATGTGCACAGAATGAAGAGGAAAAGGTCTCCTCGTCTCCGTTATCTTGACTTTCAGTGAAAGTTGCTTTTTAAAACAACACACAGGCGTGTTAGAGTGAGAAAACAATAAGTTGTGTGTCCCAATTATTTAGGAAAATATTAAATAGTTTTGATGGGAAACCTTTTTTCATCAGTCAGTCTTTGGTTAATGGGTTTGAAAGAAGCAGGAGATGAAAGGCCTCCTACGCTTTCCTGCAACGTCTTTCATTACTTTTCCAAACGGCGACTGAACTGGAGCGTCGTGCAGGAGGTTCTTCCTCCACGGCTGCAGGAAGAGAGAGAGCTGCTGACCATCAACCGCATCCGTGCACCGCCACTTTCATCTCAACGCCACTTAAAGAGCCTTTCATGTCAAGTCCATCTGGACACGTGGGAGGCTGTGTGTGTGTGTGTGTGTGTGTGTGTGTGTGTGTGTGTGTGTGCACATCGGTGGGGATTTCATTCGTAGTTCAAGTGAAGTGCAACTTGTGCTGCATATGTGGTGGTTCGTGCGGGCGCGAGCTCGCTCCCAGACGCCCTGGGTCTGGTGTCCAGTGCGGGGTCAGTGGAGAGGGATCGGGTTCATGCTCACTGTGGAGATTAGACGCCCGGTGACTCGGAAACTGATCCGAGGGGGGGGGCCGGCAAACCTGACGCCAGACTATCTTCCATTCTGCCTCTTCTCTGTCGGTCAACTCGTCCGATCGATGACCACGAACAGAACATGAAAAGAATGAGGAGGGACAGGAAGTAAAATGTATTTAACGGTTTTGATTGTTAAACCCGTGGTGTGAAGTTCATGCTTCTGACATCTGGAATACCCAGGGTGCAATCTGTTAGAGTACAGAAAGGCTTTGTTACACTGCAATCAATTAAGTAACTAATATCTGGAACACGCAGACTGCCTCCGGTCTTCACTTTTACGACGTAAATAATCAGACCTTCCTGTCTGACTGCATTTCTACACACACACTTCGAGAGACTAATCTAATCTCGTGTTCATCTTCCAGCCTGCTCGCACTCTTTTCTTTGGTGTAAATTGGATCTCAGAAAAAGGGCATCAACACCTTTTTCCCTGGATGTAAAGATCTTCATGTGTTTGACTGGATGTGTGCAGCTTAGTCGACTGCTCTTCCCGAGTAGGAAACCATCGGATTCTAATCAGTGTACCGTCTCTGAATAAACCCACGGTGTGTGTGTACTGACGTCCAGAGGAACTATGAAAACCAACAGCTGATGCAACGTAATAGGAAGTTAATGGAGCGTGAACTGAGTCTCCTGAAGCTCAGCTGGGTGAACGCGGAGGAGAGGACTGCTGCGTTATCAACTCCAGCCAGAGACTGAACTCCTGGCGCGAGTCACCGCGCGGCGCTTCAGACAATAGAAGCATCATCACGCTGCCCGGGCAAGTGGAAGGCATCAGTCATTTGTCGGACTGGAAAACGGAAAAAAGATTTTTATTAGGAGCCGACATTCAGATGAAATATGTGACTCAGCGTACGGAGGTTCCATTTAGTTACATGATGGTGCGTTCAAGCTCCAAACAGTGAATAGATTAAGGAATCAGTTATTTCCTAATCCTTTGAATTGTGTTGAAATGCAAATATCCACTACAGATGACAATAACATTTAGAATTTGACGGGGTTTTTTTGCCCAAATCGCTTTTGACGTTATTTATTTGTTCATCAGTTGGCGTGTATTTTACATATTTCATATTTCGGAGAAGTACGTTTGGCTGACGGGCAAGCGGCTGACAAAGTTGAATGTCAGAATGTCGTCTTTCCCATGTGTGAGTATGCGTGGCTGTGATGAGACCACTCTGGAGCTTAACAGCACGCAGCAGCACGCCTGCAGCCGGCCGGCTCCGAACTGCTTCAGAGTCGGCGTGTCGACGCACAGACACCGGGTCCCAGTTCCCCGACCGCTCGCAGGCGGCAACACTTCTCACGCTCAACGGTCCCCGGAGGGTTTCCTCTCCAGTGGGCCGTCCGATGTTTATACCGAGCGGGACGGAAACACATGACACGCTGCTGGAGAGGAAGCACAGACGGACGGACGCCGCTCAGGTGGCGCTCCAGCGTCACCTGAAGATCTAAAGATCTGACAAACTGTCGTTAAAGGACAACTAGAACAACTTGAAGCCACAGTGACGAAAGAGAGAAGAGCAGAGCTGCAGTCAAGGTTCTGACAGCTTTGAATAAGATTTCATTTTAGTTTAGTTCTTAGAGTGTTTGCATATTTAGTTTAACAGTAGTTTAGTTTGTTTTTGTTCGGGTCAGGTATAAAGTATATATGCAGCTAGATGTACGTACAAAAACATACAAAATATAAGTTGCAGCAGTTCTACAGAACTTATCCTAACAAACGCTGCACCAGTATAATGAACAGAATCTAAGACACAACCCACGACAGCGCTCCAACTCACCAGCTCATGGCGACGCCTTAACAACCGTCTCCTCCACGAGCAGAAGATGTTCTGCTTTCCTTCAGTAAGCCAGTGAATTGTTGCCATTTTGAATAATTGATGAAGCGATTGATCTAGATTTGATGACATCCGTTTTGTTAGTCTGAATAGAGAAAGTTGAGCAGCAGTGCAACGTAATAGAACGAGTCGGCCATGTGTGAATGAACAGCAGACGTTTGAACTGCGTGATGAACGACCTGCTTACTCAGGAGGGTTCACACGCGCTGCCTAACATGGAGCATTAAATATGAACTAGCTGCAGCCCATCTGTCTCCTCTTTTATCACCACTGGTTCTCCGGACATGCTCACTCCGTGGTGTCTGGGCTCTCTGGAGGAACCATTAGCTTCCACCAGATGAGCCGACCACTTCCCCAACACGCCAAGCTACTACACGCTAAGCTGCTTCTGAAGAGGGTCTTCCATAGCGGTGTGCCTCCGACGGGGGAGTCGGTAACTCTGTTGGATTAGAATAATCCACTTGGGCTGGAGGCCCAACACTTGACCCGAGGAAGCGTTGCCACAACAATCCTCACACCCGTCGGCTATAAACAGCAAGGCATGAAATATGTGGAGCCGGGTGGGTCAGGAAGAGGCCTCGAACATTAGACACGAGGTGAGGAATGTAAAGCTCAGAGCCGCGCTGCTGAAAGCAGATGTGAGCGTAATGAAGGAGGCATCAACAAGGCCGCCGACACGCGAGGACACGTCCTGTCCGGCCCGAACCCTCCGACCAATTGACCCGCTGAACCCGGAGCAGTTTAGAGGACGTTTTCCTGCTCCTGTCCTCTCTGAGCTCTTGTTTTTCACTGTCGTACAAACGTTCTGCTCCTCTGTGCAAACAGAACCATCACGGCTAGAAGTAGAGAGAACTAGAACATGTCTTTAGTGCAGAACAACAGTTAGAATGGCGTCAATCATAAACAAGGAAAAAGTTTTGATAATGTATTTTACAAAAATTGCCAAACACTGGAATCTATAATTCCAACATTTCTCCAAGTGTCCACAAGCGTTCCAAAACAAAGGAGGCTCGACATGTTTTATATATTAAACTCTTTACTTACAGCCTCTCCTCTCTGCTCTGTGTTAACAGCCTGAAGTTCAGTCCAAGTTTCCCACAATTGTTGTCACATGACTGTTGGTCTCAGATGAATCAATCATGGCTTCCCAGTTGTGTTGAAGAGCTCAGAATTTATTGTTTTTTATAGAATCTGGTTAAAGCAAACAGTTTAATTCAGATTCAATTTTTAAAAGAGACGTGGAATAAAATGTTTTTGATGAAATATTGTTTTCTGACGGAACCGTTGGTAACACAAGGTGTGTTCAATGACCGTCGGAAAGCGGAAAGTCTTACGATAATGACGGTCTTTACAGCTTCTGGCTCGGATGAACGTTGTAGTTTTGGTGATTGTGAAATTTGGTGAAAAGCTTTTCCATCCCACCGGAGGGTTCAGAGGGTTAACACCACACGTCAACACACCGACCCCCTCATGTCTTACAGCCAGTCACACCTCCGTCATCCACTCCTAACAATCCAGACTGGAGTCGGACTCTTCGGCGCCAAATTCCTGCCGAGAATTAAATGAACTCATCAAAACAAGCTGCTGGTTGCTCTGGAGTCTCAGAGACTGGCATCTCCGAAGAATCCGGTCCCACCACAACAGAGTCCTCGGTGCCGGACTCGTGTCCGGGGTCGGCCCGTTTGGAGCTCGGTGGACCAGAATACACGAATCTGACTCACAACAAACGTGTCATCCCAACGACTCCTTCTTTCCACTGTTTGCTTTACCGTCTAACAACAGCAGCTCAAGAACAGTATTAAAAACAGTGGTGGGGGCTCCTGTTTAATTCTTCCCCAAATCAAACTTCGGCTGCTTTAAATTAATTGGAATGAGCCTCAACCGTCTCAATAAAGAGGCACAAAAACCAAAAACACCATTTTGTGTGATGAAGTGGAAGGAATGAATTTGACAAAACAATCTAATCTGAAGAGCAAGAGTGTGTTTTGACAGAACTCTGGTGCACATGTTTCAGGCAGTTGTAAACGAAGTAATCGTGCAGAACACGCTGAATAAAGTCCACACAAATAGTGACATTTATAAAGTCTTTCAAGACAAACTGAAGACGGGAGTGGAGGAGGAAAATCGTTCCCTGCCCCTCAGCAAATTCATTCTCAGTTTCCCCCACAGTGAACCAGAATGAACCAGTGGGACATTAATACAGGAGGGAAATCCAGTTTTATATATTTTTCCAGTTAGTTGATTGATTATTTGGTCTGTGAGCGTCAGAAAATAGTGAAACGTTATTCAAACTGTTTCGGTTATTGACAACAAGTCCAAAACCAGCAAATACTCAGGTTTAAAAAGCCAGTGACTTATTGGTATTATCACCTAATAAATGACTTAAATTATTAACCAACGTTTTATCTGACAGCATGAGTAAGATGTAACATGAGTACGTCATAGTTTTATCGGTTATATTTAGTTGAAATGACTGGATCAGAGCAGCGTACTGATCTCCAGAGGACCGTGTCACAACAGATGTGAGGACATCATGACACGGTGTAGTGCCGGTTCTTTCACTACAGTGCGATCGTTCACGAGCGCTCGAATATTACTGGAGGAGTTACTCCGCCTGTTTGTTTCCATGTTGTTAACTTCATAACAAACGGTTGTTGTTGTTGTTTTTCTTGGTTTCCAGGGCAGAGCAGCCGACTGGTTTTACCGGTGAGCGGCTCTAGAGGAGGCTCAGCGATGACAGAAGGCAGGAGAAGAAATAGGAGGGCCGCCGTTCAAATTACAGCCTCATCAATGATTCAGTGGGAAGAACACACACACACACACACACACACACACACACACACACACACAACAGACACACAACAGAC
>CM051699.1:25023736-25041236 GCA_028022725.1 Lycodopsis pacificus
AAACCTAAAGATATTCAGTTCATAACGAGAGGAGCAGCGAGTCATCACAAAGGTAACGCGAGAAGAAGCAGATTCAGTTCCTCTGTCTTCAGAGGCTGAAAGCTCCTTTGAGGTTCACTGACTCTCACAACGCTTACGGCAGCAAGAAGCAACGCCAGTCGCACGTTTCAGCTCTTCTTGTGTCGGCAGCACATGATCCGTGACGTTTATTTCTTCCTCCCAGAACTCCACCAAAAGTGTTTCTGTCCATGAATTCAGCCGGTTTACCGTTACAGTAATACAACAGGACGGTGAACTGGCCGGCAGCTTCTTTCTAAAGGCCTCGCTGTGCTCCAGGTACGGCTCTGACTCAGGTGTTGGCAGCAGCAGCAGATATTAGAAACGTATTTCTTCATTTCTAATGGAACAAAAATGGGCGACCACGCTCCCCCCTGGTGCATGAACAGACGACTGAAACAGCTCCTTCAATAAATAATGAATGGTCTCCGCAGAAGAGCGGCGATGAAGACAGATGGAGCGATGAGGTGTGCAGGTGTACTTCCTCCGCCCGTGAGCTCTGTTCTCTCTGCCGACACGCGGTCCTTACATCACACATCATGACTCGGAGGAGATTTAAATAATTCACAAGCTGAGTTCACATAAGTCACGAGATGATGTGGGTGTTTAGTGACCTGCAGGAAGAGCTTTCTTATTACCAGGACACAACGGGAGGACAGCGGCGTTCGTTTGTCTCGCAGCGTTGGTTCTGATGTTCTTCTGATGCTGCAGTTATTTGTTGCCTCCCTTTTAAGTTCCCGTCTATTTAACATGTATTCAATGGGACTCTACGGAGGAGCCACAATGCTACCAAAGAGTGCATGCTACATGGAGGTTTTTAGCTCTTGCTTCGCTATACAGATGAGCTTTTCAGCTTTAGCTTTTTAGCTAACAGACACGCTTGTGTCGCAGTATCGATCCTGAATATTTAAAGTTTCAATACTCGTGTTGTACAGTATCGATGCTCTGGTGCAGGCTGCGCTTCCTGCTCTCTCTTTTTAACAAACATCTAAAATGTTGTGGCCTCAATGTGCGGTGTGGTATTGAATGTCAATATTTTTCACGGTATTGCATCGAAGATAGAAACACCAGTTTGACTGAGATATGAATTGTTCTCCCAGCTCGTTAAACAATGTCATAACTTGAGCAGCAAATACACACTTTCCCCAACAACGGAAACTATGTCTCTAGTAGTGTCAGCGACCTGTCAATCACAGTAGCCCCGCCCTAAAGCATCCCCTGCTTTATGGTCTGTGTGACTCTAAATGGTCCATCATGTACTAAATGAACATCATGCTGTATTGAAGAAGACTTGAAACTAGAGATTGAGACATAAACTCATGTTTACAATGTTTACTGAGGGAATAAATCAAGAGAGAAGTAGAGTCATTTTCTATAGACTTCTATACAACCAGAGGAGTCGCCATGTTCTCTGCCTTTTTAGCAAAGCTATGAGTAACAGCTTGATAATGACAGTATGAGAGAATTGTACCGAGCACACGCTATGGAAAAAAACGCTGGTGGTTTAATGCCCCCCCCCCCCCCCCTCTTTCCTACCCTACCTTCAGAAACAAGGCCATAAAAACGTGCCCACTGCCTGACCCACTTTCCATGACAGACGTAATCTCCTTCCACAAACTTCAGCCTGTTTACCGGCCCCGGCAGAGAGTAAGCCGGACCGGGAATCCAATACCGAGCTCTCCACACACAGCAAGGGGGGGGGGGGGGGCACTGCCGCTCAGCTGTGCCGAAGATTACACCCGCAGGATCCCCGCTGAGCCGAGGCCCTCGCTGATGAAACTGCAGACACGTGGGCCGCAAAAAACAACAACGCACATGCAAATAACTACCAAAACAAAAGCCTCCTCTCGCGACGAACACGCGGCTCACATTGCTGGAGGTTTGCAGACGTTTGGCGTGTTGTCGGGTTGGCTTCTCAAACACACTCACTCAACACAGAGGTGTTAACCACCGACCGCTGGCATGATTGTTACAGCTTTCATACATTCCCATTAAGTCGATATGCAGTAAATGTGGGTTTCCACACAGTTCACGCTTCGCTCAGTCTGCAGAGCAGCAGGTACCACATCAACGGAGAAGTGCTTCCTTAAATCCATCTTTGTTTTCTCACAAATTAGTTATTTGTTGCCTGCAATTCATACCGAATCTCAAATAATTAGTGGAGGGCCATATTTGTGTTTAAAGGGTGAGGGGGTGAGGGTGTTATGCAGTGGCGGCTGGCCAATAGAGGGCCACGGGGCCTGGCCCCACCCACCTTGAGCCACAAAAAAAAAGTTATAATATTATTAAGTTTTAAAAATATATTAATTTAAAATATTAATAAATTATACAAATTGTCAATATTTGTGTTTTTGAGCTATGTAATATACCCAGTAATATTTGTAAAATAGGATATCTGCACAAAATAAATGCTTTTCCCTGCTTGTCCTCTCCGCTGGTGCACCTCTCAGCTGTCCCCGTGCACGTCTCTACTGCGCGTGCACGTGCTGGGGCCAGATCGATTTGGCCCAAGGAAGACGGGTCTAATAAGCAGCTTAGCCAATCACTGAATCACTGAATCAAGAAATAAATGAGTGACTTACAATTTAGCCAATCAGCGCCCCAACAAAGACTTCCGGGAGGGCCAGATGAGAACGGCCCTCCCGGAAGTCTTTTTCTCCCGGAGTGCCCGTGTCTCGTTCTCATCTCGCGTGTTCTCGCTACCCAGCTGGACGGCGGTCACCGGCTTGCGGTAAAGAAACACAACGAGGAGGTGGATGAAAACCGGCACGTTTTATCAAAAATAATTGATTGTGTCAAGTTTTGTGGGGCTTTTGAGTTGGCTTTGCGTGGGCATGACGAGACCGACTCCTCGGACAACCCTGGCGTGTTCGAGGGACTGGTGGATTTTGTTGCGTCCCTCGACGGTGTGCTGGAGGAGCACCTGGAGACAGCCAGCGTTTTTAAAGGGACGTGGAACACTGTACACAATGAGCTGTTGAACTGCATGCTGTCGGTTGTAAGGGATTACATTCTGGAGGAAGTAAAGAACGCTGATTTTATCGCCATTCAAGCAGACGAGACGACGGACATTTCCACCCACTCGATGCTAACGGTAACGTACAAGAGCGTTTTAACGCTCTGGCTATGCTCTCCATGGAGAAGGAACTTGTCAGGGACATGCCTGACTTCAATAAGGTCATTGAGAGGTTTGCCACTCAGAAGAGCAAAGTTCCTTTACAAATAACTGTCATAAAAACATGCAGGTTTCCTCACTGCACTGATTGGATGTTTCTCCAACAAACAAGGTTCATAGGGGCATCTTAAAATATACTTGTTCTATTAGACTATATATGATATTTATATTTTATGATAATATATTCATGATATTTATATTGTATATTTATGATTATATGGTATTTATATATCATATTATACTGAATATTATTATTATATGATATATATATATATTAATATACTGAATTGTATGAATAAGATGTCCTTATTATGTCAGTGTTGGAATAAATGATAACAATGTAACTGCAAAGTACTAATGCCTTTTTGATACCTTTTTTTTTTTTTGCATTGAATTACTATTTATATATATACATATAGTACATATACTAATACTATTTGCTGAAATTGATTGGATGGCCCTACCCAAAAATAATCCACCAGCCGCCACTGGTGTTATGTGTATTTACAACTAGGATTTGGGAGATCAGAAAGAAATGATGAATTATGAAAAGCTATATTTGAAAACCAAATCCTGTGTTGCAATTTGCAGCCACTGCAGCACAGATTCAACCTTTTCACCCAAGCTAAAAATGTACATAAAAGCAATTATAATCGAATTGTTTCCATATTCATTGGAGTGAAGCTCTTCTGTAATTCTGTTAACAGTATTTTGAACTAGTTTCATGGTCCTAATGGATCACGAAACCTGCTGAGCATGCACAACTACAAGAACACACAAACCCTTTAAATACAATAAAAAAGCATTTAAGAAGAATTGACGATATTGATGATATAAGAGCATCCAGACCAGGGCGAGACCGGGAGGCCTCCCTGTGTCCCCACAGACCGGGTTACTCAGGATACTGAGCCTCCATTAAGACATCAGACACTCTCTCTGCTCTCCCGTCTCACACCGTCGGCTCCGGTTCGTACCCTGAAACTGAGACTCCAAACAGTGTAGGAGAACTCACACACACACACACACACACACACACACACACACACACACACACACACACACACACACACACACACACACACACACACACACACACACACACACACACACACACACTCAGGCCTGCAGGCTACACACCCAATGCAAATGTCCAGACACAAACGGGTACGTGCAACAACGACAAACCTTCAGCAGTCACTTTTATCAGCATCAGTGTTGCAGTGCTTACAGGCACTAGTTACAGGTCTGGACCCTTTTGCAGGAAATTGATGAGTTGCAACACGCACATCCAGTTGTTTGAATCGTCTCCAGCTGCATTGCTGGACTGAAGCGATGCAGCTGGATGTAGATGCAAAGCCTCAGCAGTGAATGGAGCTCCCCCCCCCCCCACACTTTGTACTCATTTCTGGTAACTTATCAGTCTTTTTAGGAAGAATGAAATGCAGTGGCAGCAGAGCTTCCTGATTAATCATCACACTGACACGCAGACAATGGGAACATATACTGCCCGGGGCGTCCTGGTGGAGCAGATGGGAGGTAATGCACGCCCGTCTTTGCTGGGACATTTCTAAAGAGAGGGGGGGGAGTCATCACATAGCTGACCAGCTCAGAGTGAACGAGGGAGGGAGAGGAAAATAATGAAGAGAGAGAGAGAGAGAGAGAGAGAGAGAGAGAGAGAGAGAGAGGTCATTAACCAGCCATCAAGCGCTAGTAATGTCAAGAGTCCGTGCATTTGCTTAATTCCTTATCAGGCAATGTTCCCTTTCTCACTCAACCGCTCCTCCTCCTCCTCCTCATCCTCCTCTTCCTCCCTGTGACAGGTCAGCTGTGCAGACTGGGAGTAAACTAATACCTGCATCTCTCACACACACACACACTGCCCACTATATCTTTTCCTTAAACAGGTGCATGAGTGTGTGTGTGCAGGACACTCACAAATAAGAGCAGCCCTGTGGTGACTTACCTTACTGGATGAATTGGACGTTTATTTAAATTGAGGTAATAAAACCGAGCAGCGCGTGGTCACAGAGCCGTTGTCCGGACAAAGCAGGTGACAATAGGGACACCGAGTCGCTGTGGATCGGTGCTCTATCTGTCGGTGTGTTTCAAACTGTCGGTGTGAATATGAAGTCGGGTGTGAACACGTACTCACTGCGATATAAATGATGAAGTCCCTTTTGTTGTCGTCCTCGGTGCTCGCTAGCTTCCTCTCCAGCAGCTGCTGCTGCTTGCTGCCTGGCTTTCCTCCCAACTTGCTGTCAGGCTAGCAGGCTGGCTAACGCTGCACAACCCGGTTTAAAAAAAAACAACAACAAAAAAAACTGGATGAATTATGGATTAATTTATCCTCTTTTGGCTGGTTTACCAACCAAAAAAATTATGAAAAAACGAAAAGTAAACCCCGTTAAAACCAATGTAAGCCGATGCGGACTCGTGTTATTCCTCCTGCAGCTGTGAGGAGTTCACGTTCTCCGTAAAGACCAGAACACATCCACGTTTCAGTGTCAGCGACGGACAGTCCGCGGTGTGGACCTCCTTTGTTGTGAGCATCTGAACGTAAACACGGAGCTCAGCCGCTCACCACGTTCTCTGGGCTGCGAGAATACGCTGGAGGTGGAGACAGCGTCGCCGCAAAGGACTCTGGGATATGTAGTTTATTTTTTCTTTTTCTTTTATATCGCTGCTGGCCACATGACTCAAATACAGGTACACAGGTATTCACATCGTTTGCTTGTGGAAAAGTAACAGATAATCTTTTTTTTTCCATCTTTAGCTTCGTCTCCAGAAAGCTGCACGTCGTCTTCCTGCTGTGATTATTCAGCGTGCGGGTGCTCATATTTTCTAGAAATTATTATTAAGTTTGTTCTAGAAGACACATTTAGATTTTTTTATAATATAATATATACAGTATATGTATATATGTGCATTCTGGGTATAGTCTAATGTCGTAATTTGCAAAAATAACCAGTAACTGCAGCTGTCAGATACATATTGGAATGTAGAATATCTCCAGTAGAGTAAATACATAGGGAAAAAAAGTCTGTCAAAACATTACATAAAAAGTTCAAAAGTGTCAAACTTAAGTTTGTCCCTGATGCAGAATATTGCTTTACGATCGTGGGTTGATTCATAACAACATGAATAAAATGGATTTGAGTGAGAGACTTGGATGTGAGAACGAGTGGAGGAGCAGGTGAGGCCAAGAAGAGATGAAATAGAACTTCAGTCTCACACATTGTGTGCACAGAGACAGACTTATTTTTACTCTGCTGAGAGGCTGTAAAACACTTTAACACTTAACGTTTGCTCATAAACTACCGAGCTCAACGCCAGGACTGAGCAAGATGAAGCGTTTCCCAACGCAGGAAGACTTTAAGACTTAAGAGACATAAGACACCACGTGAGCCTGTACACACACACACACACACACACACACTTTATATAATCTCTGCACACACTGTTAATCTGTTTGAACCCGCCTGTTTACGTTGCCACGGTTACAACACCAACACCTCTCCTGGGCTGGAGGCGGCAGACACACCTTCCTTTGAGCCTGTTCCCTTCACCGCTGATGGATGTTTTGACAAGCGTTTCTCTTTCCAACAGCCAATGGGCTGCACGTCTGTGAGGCGTCAGGAAGTGATGAAAAATGTAGACACACACACACACACACACACACACACTGATTATAACAGCCAGGTACACGTTGGAATTTGCAGTATTCACACTGTACGAATCCTCGCTCGAGTGCCAGGTTGTTGGTTTTTAAACTTGCAATGAAAATAATTCCACATTTACAGTACTTCTCGTCCCTAAAGGAGTAAATAAAGTGCCAACAAATTATAGAAAATAGCAGGAAATAGTCAAATATATGATAAGAAAATTGGAGATGGCAAGTAAGAATTCGAAATCGGCATAAATTATTTGAAATTAATTTGAAATGAAAACCATAAAACAATTTTACAGAAGCTAATTTTCAGTTTTTGTGTGTTTTTGACGTCAAAGTTCTTCTCAGTTCATTCCCACGCTGCTTTTTACAGTAAAATAAATGTACATTTTATGTTAGATATGCCTGCAAAAACTGTTTGTAATGAGTTTTATTTCCTTTATTTCAGTTATAAAATGTAGTTCTAACAATAAATTGTTTATAAATAACACGTGAGATATGAGTGAAGATGCATTACGAGCGTGTGCATCATAAGGAGAACAATCATAAGGAGCTGAAAAGGCGTGAAGCTGGCTGCAGAACTCAACGCAGAGATATTGAGTTTGATATGATCATTAAATCGATCACATCAACAGATGTAGAAATACAGTCTGATGACTTTAAACTCTGCTGCTGCATTCTGATTGAACAGCTCAGTTTTAACCTTTATAGTTTCAGCTTTTGGCAAACAATCTAGTGCGACTTATTGCAGGTTCTGTGTTTGACAGGAAGCAGGTCTGCTACTGAGATTAACCTTTGACCTCAGGTTCATGAGACTGCAACAAAAACACCTCCAACTGATTAAAAACAAAGACTTTTTAAGCCCGAAATTGCAGCTATTTTTGAAACGATGTGGATCAAAATCAGCAGTTGACGTCGTATTTTCACACAACCAGGTCTGTTTTTATATTTCCTTAAATATGATTTAAGCTCCCTAAAATCTCAGCAAAAGCATCTGCTCTCGTCCCCGGTGAGACGAAGGTGGAGAAAGTTTGTGTAGGACGGCGCTGAGGGCAGACTGTTCTCAGCGTTCCATTCTTTGTTGTTGTTGTTGTTGTTGTGGGATAAGAACCAAAACATAGCAACAGCAGGTCTGCGTTCAGCCTGCACAAGGGAGTCGGGGGGGAAGTCTTCTCTGGTGTGACGGGATTATGTGATAGAAACATGCTGTGCTCATGCAGAGTCAAATATTGAATAACAGGACCGTCCCGTGTTTGAGGGGCCGGGCCCAGCGCTGTTGTCACGCTGCCATGGTGACAGTAACTGTTTACAGAATGTTTAGCGTATCACAAAGCAGCACAAAGGCTGACTGGCCCAGACGGAGCTCATGTGCTCTACATTCTGGACTTGATTAACTGAACTAAAAGCCAAGTGCTCATATTGTGAATGGATGTACTGTGGCGTTGCTCCGCATTACTTCATTTCCCCTCCTGAAATACCAAGAATCATAACCGTGCAGGAACATTTCTGTGTGTGAGCGAGAGCGTTTCTGTGTTAAACGTGATCTGTACGTACGTTGCACCGTGCACCGTGCTGTAATGTACTGCAGATGTCGTTTTGTAGTGAACTAAACAGGACACACAACATTTGGTAACCCTGCAATACATGTCGGTTATAAACTGGTTGTGAGAAAAGAAACAAAAGCATGACAAGACCAGAGTAGGCCAACTGGCAAGATGTGCGTTTCCATCCCAGCTGGTGGTTGCAGAAGCTGAGATAAACGGTGCTTTTGCAAAATTAGACAATCGCGAATTATATTTACAAAAGTCTGATCTTCAGCGGGATGAAACATGCATTATAAGCACGTTGAATCTGACATTAAAGTAGTGAGTTTGTAGTGATTTTGCTCTTTTTGCAAACTAATACATTTCTAGTTGTTTAGAAAAGCAGAGAAACAATGTTAGCTAATGCTAACATTTGCTCATAACATGATGAAAGTCATGTTTATGTATCGTACGATAAGTCGTTAACAGAAAAATGATTGAGGTCATGTTCAAATATCGTTGGATAAGTCAATAACGTAAAAATTATTGCGGTCATGAGCTCTATTTGAAATCATTCAGACCTAAATGCAGCTTTTGACGCAGTAGACCACGTTGTTTAACTCAACCGTCTTAAAACCTGCGTTGGCAGTAAGGAAGCTGAACTTGGTTTTATTCTTACCTTCCAGATAGAACGTGTTACCTGTGGTGTACCGCAAGGTTCAATTTTAGGTCCACTTTTATTTTCCATATAGATGCTCCCACGAGGTCAAATCATCAACGTCACGTCTCGTTTCACTGGTACGCAGACGACACGCAGGTATACCTTCCCTTCTTCTTTTTATTCTTAAAGCTAGTGTTTGCAACTAGGAGAGATGTCATTTACAGCCTCTAATGTCTGCTAAGTGCACAAAACATCATTAAAGTTTGACGTCATCCATCTCAGTAAATGTAAAGCGTTCATTTGGTTCTGGTTTGTGAATCACGTCCCAGTTGAGGTGCTGAAATCAAACCCCACAATCCTGCATATCATAACCTGTACTGCCACATACACTTACACTTACACAGCTCGTCTCTTCCTGCTTTGTGCCCTTTTGTTCGCTGAGGCAGCAGTTCATTTGAAGCCATGATTAATCTCAAGTTTTCCAGAACAAGATAAGATAAGATAAGATAATCCTTTATTAGTCCCTCAGTGGGGAAATTACAGGATTACAGCAGCATTGCTCACAAGTAATAGAATGAAGATAAAAAATCAAGTAGTATAAATACAGTAAACAGTAAACAGTAATAAAAATATGACAGTAAAGAAGAATACAAAATATATACCAGTATATACAGGCGGGGTAAAAATGTAAAATGTAAGATGATACTTAAACGTATTGGATATTGCACGAAATATTGCACGGGATGACAGTAAAGAAGAATACAAAAATATACCAGTATATACAGTATATAAATTAAGGAAAGATTGTTGTAAATATAAAATCTTATGACATGTTGCAAAATGATTGCGGGTAAATGTTAATCAGATGTAGACAGCTGTAAATTGGGTTCAACTCTAACTTTTACAGGAATTCCCCGTTAATTAAAGTTTGGATCCGTTTCATCATTTACATACCATGATGTTTAATCAATTATCTCGCCTTTTGATTCAAAATATTACAATATAATGGAGTATTTTTGTTACATATATTGTGGCAGGAACACACAGTCCAACGAGACTCTGGGCGTCATTTCATGTAATTACAGAGTCACTGACTGTAATTAGGTGTGGTGTCGTCACTGAGCTCACCAAACACTGTAATTGGCCGCGGATAGACAAACAGGGGCTGAACTCAAAAGAGCTTTTTGTAATAGCAGCCTGTCAGTGAGGCCGTTATCTATTTTCCAGCGGTGGCATTACGAGGTGAACCAAGGCCTTGTTGGAAACGTGAGACTGTGTGTGCAGAGGATGATCAACGGGTAACACACACAAAAGAAAAATTGTCTGGGGATTTTCCGCAACAGTAATTGCACTCTCGTGCACAACTCTGCACAGATAGAAGGATTCACAGTGATGAGATTAACGTGATGAGAGCAACAGGAAGAGTTGGAAAGTGTTTAGAGGGCGGACTAACACGTCGGTCTTGGTCTTCTCATGAGATTCGTTTATGAAAACAAAAATACAATTTATCTGTCAAAGTGTAGTGAAACATAATGTTTTTGACAGCAAGTCTGAAATATTTTAGCACCCAACAATGAGGACGGTGCAAGTAAAATAGGAACAATGCTGAGGTTGAAAGTATATATTTGGACCTTGGAAGGAGCTGCTTAAAAGCTTAAAATCTCAGGCGTTGTGGATATGTAGATGCTATGGGCACATTAAGGACTTCTTGTGTTTTCTTAAAATAAAATATTACGTAAACGTTATTTTTGCACTTGCACTTGCATTTAAATCTATTTCTATTTCACCTGAAAACCTTTGTCTTGTAATTCAGTTAATTTCAGAAAATGTGTATTTAGTATTTGATTAAGTATTTTTAAGTTATTTATTAATTATTTTTAAGTTACTTTTTCAATTTAGTTATTTTTTTGTTTGTTTTATATTCAATTAAATGGAAAAAAAAGTGTCAACATATAAAGTTCTGATATCTGAATGAAAAATATTCAGTGTATTAATGACAATAATGAGAATTAATGACAATATTTTGCTTCTGATTAAATATTTTGTTGCTAATTTATTCCAATTCAAAGACAATGATTCTGCCGTTCGAATACAACAACTACAAACACAAATATGCAGACAAACAAATTCACTTACAACGCAAATAAGTTCAAATAGGCTACAGTGTGTTCAGTGTGTTCAGTGTGTTCAGTGTGTTCAGTAAGGGAACACACAACACAGGAAACATGCACAGACTCATTACCAAGAAAACACATGAAAATACCCTACAATAACAAGGCACACCCTCCATACACACACACACACACACACACACACACGCACACACACACACACAAAGTTCAAACAGTCAACTGGTGAGGATCTAGATTGAAGGCATCGGGGTCATCACCATCACCTGGGTAACAACAAGCAACACAGTGATGCCAGCGAGCATGATGTCATTGAATGAATCGGTCGTCCACGGCCTGAGGGTGTCTTTGACTCAACCACAGGGATTGTGGGGGATTTAGTTCATTTGGTATGGAGTATAAAATCTGGCAGCGCTCTGAAATGCAGAACAAACGAGACAAAAGGAGGATTTCTCAACCAGGTTTATCCTCTCAACATAAACACGGACAGAAAGAGACTTCACCGAAGCGTCGAATGCTGTCACGACACAGGAGATGCTTCACGCTCGCTTTGAGGGAGAGACAGTCGGGTTGAATTCACAATTCACAACGTTACATATGTTGACATGAACTATACAGCCCAATATGAACCAGATAAAGTCAAAAAATGTGAATATAAAACAATGAATCCTCATTCAACAGTTCGTACGAAATATTACGAAATGTTCTTTTGTGTTTGTGCGTTTTTCTATGAATGTCCAGAAACACGGTGGTTATGCAACAAAACGACTTTGTTAGGTTTAAAGGAAAGATGGTGGTTTTGGTTAAAATAACGACGGAAGTTGCGTTGATTAAGTACAGAAGTTACGCAGCAAATGAGTCAACGTTTGAGAGGTGCCTACTTTACAACAGGCCACGCCCACGTCAAAACATGCCACGCCCCCTGATACAATTTCTGTGATTGTCATACTTATCTTTACCCAAAACCATGATCTTTTCCTCAACCTAACCAAGTAGTTCTGGTGTCTAAACATCACCAAACTAACACTGTTTCGAGGGGGTGTAATGTAGTTCCGTACACCTGCAGATAGACGTTAAAAAAACTACAGAAATGGCGTTACTTAAAGGGCCAGTATGTATCATTTCAGGGCATCTATCAGCAGAAATATAATATGATATTCATAACCATGTTTTCATTAGTGTATAATCACCTGAAAGTTTAGAATGAGCGCCTTCAAATCTACATAGGGAATGGGTCTTCTTACCGGAGTCCGCAATTTTGCTGTCGCCATCTTGGATTACAGCCGTCGCCATCTTGTTGTTTTTGGGGTTTTTTTGCAACAAAGACACTTCCGACACTTTTGAAACACTTCCTTCCACCTCCGTCATTCTACATTAGCCCAAAATGTAGAATGATGGAGGTGCTACAGCCCAAAATGGACAAACCAAACACCGGCTCGAGAGAGAGAGAGCCTTTCAGGTTTTAACGTTACCCGAAGGCCACCGTGATTCTCCGACATGCAAAATCGTGGTAATGTCAGCCGCGGTGTTAATAACCACGTTGTGTGACTGAAAGTGCTTTACTTGCATTACACACATTTCTGTGCATTACTTTTCATATCTACAATCCGTGTTTGAGAACAAGCCTCAAACATTCAGAGTAAACCCGTTGGTGTCGTTAGCACACTGCTGCAGCAGGTCTGAGGTCTGATCGGGTTCTACTGACCCTCAATACAACCACAGCTTGATAATCACATTCCCATTCAAAGCCTTCTTCAAGAGCCAGTCAACATGAATCACACAGGGAAGCATTATAAGGGAGGAATAGTTTAATCATTTTAAATATTGTATCAGTCGTATAATTGCAGTTCATGCAAATCTTTAAAATCATTTATACAGGACGTTTTGCTTTTTACATCCTGGTTAGTTGTTTTTTGTACATTTTCAAGCATATTAGACAAAAAGATGACCACATGACGATGTTACAGAGATTTAATACCCAATTAAAAGAGAATAAAAAGCGTAGTATAGTATTATGTGATGGGGAGTCGAGTTGGGCACAAATAAATTCAGCTTTGACTCTCAGAGCTAAACGTCCTCACAGTTTGGCTTTCCTACTTCTCCCAAACAAGAACACAAATATCCCTTAAAATGTGCGACAGGAACGCTGATGAATGTACAGCAGAGCAGCACATTCACAGTCTCCTGAAGGTTTAACATCTACTTCACACTCAGCATACTGTACACACAACGTCACCAACGGAAACCAATCCAGACTCAGTTATATTCATTATTTATCCTGCAAGGAAACACAAACTCTCCGGTACATTAATATAACCGGCAAAAGAAGCATTCACAACACATTGAAAGGCATGCTGGTGTCCTCCAGCTGAAACGGGTCAAACGTCTTATGTTATGAACAGAATGTTCTGATGTGTTCGGCGTCCAGATGGATGTAAACATGTGTAGATCTTTGTGTGATTGGCACAACATGTGATGCTGAGTCTGCTGCCGTGGGTCCGTCCAAGCTTTGGGAAATACACTTACTCTCAGTGAGCTTCAGCACAGCCAGGCTAGCCGTTTCCCCCCGTTTCCAGTCTTTATGCTAAGCTAACTGGCCGCTAGGTGCAGCCTCATATTTACGTGGCATTGAAACTTCTCATCTAGTTCTTGGCAAGAAAGCAAATGTGCGTATTTTCCAAAATGAGGAAGTATTCCTTTAAAGGCAGAATGTCAGAGAGCTCATTGATTTACAGATTAATGTTCTGATTCTACCACCAATTATTTTAACATGTTGTTTCATGTTTATTTGAAATATCTTGAAATAATAGCACCCTTAGAAAGTGTAGAAAGTGGAAAGATTCTAGATAGAACCCCCAGAGAGGGTTCTGGGTAGAACCATTACATAATAGAAGGTTTCTGTCAAGAACAAATTATAGTGGGTTCCGTGAAACCATTACTAATCTCTTATAGGGGGTTCTGGGTGGAACCGTTACACCACAGAAGATGTCTCTGTATAATCTCTTATAGGGGGTTCTGGGTGGAACCGTTACACCACAGAAGATGTCTCTGTATAATCTCTTATAGGGGGTTCTGGGTGGAACCGTTACACCACAGAACGATACTCTATAGAACCTCTCAACGTGGTTCTGGTTGGAACCTCTCACAGACGGCTCTAGGTATAAGCCTTTATGTTGGGTTCTAGGTAGAACCAGTTGAAAGGGTTCGTGGTAGGGACCTCTTTCAAGGGGTTCTCCAATAAAAACAAGCCAAAGAACCCTATATGGTTCTGGTTAGCACCTTTATTTTCAGGAGTGTACGTTATTCCTCATTTCTGGATTTTGCGTCCGCAGCGTCTCCATGACGCGTTGCATCCTATACGGACGTTCTGCTGTGTGCTTTGTTCTGGTTCTGTTGGTGGAACGGTCAGGAACAAAAGTACGAGCCGTTTGAAACATGTGCGGAAGAAAACAGAACATATTCATCAAACGTCTTGAAGAGCAGCCTCCACTCTGTCCAGCGAACAGCGGAGGGTAACAATGAAAAGTGAAAAAATAAAAGTTAAGAAAATAACACTTTCCAATCACCAACTTCAAACCACTTCTGTTCTCACACAGGAGCTGCAGGCGCAGAACACAAGTGACGAGAACCCCATCAACCTGAACTGAAGACGACGACGGTTCTGCTAGTGAGCAGCCGATAACGCACCAACACGAGTTACCACTTCCTGTCACACACCACACAGGACACACGTTAAGAGCGACGACACCATCGCTGTGGGAAGCCTGAACGGGTGAGACGTTCTCTCACAATATGAAGCGATCAGCACTTTCAACCCACTCCGGGTTCCCACCACGCAAAGCAACAACAAACATCTCTTTCTGCTTGTGGAGCAAACGGATACAAAATTAAATATAATTTCACATTTTGTTGTCAATAAAAACATGTTTTGTGCTGAGACTCCTTTTTCACATTCACATACAACTTCTCTACAACGTGAATGTGAAGTAGACAAACGCTGCGGACAGAAAAGCTTCGTCCTGCTGTTGTACTCAGTTTATTCACCATCAAATCTCTCGACCAGCATTCAGCGCGAGGGCCAACAAATGAAGAACTGACCCTGAGTTGGTGCAATTCTGAGGGTGAGGTTCCAACAAGCTGCACATAGAAGTGAAACAGAAACCTCATTTGACATGAAGCATCTAGAATATCCTCTCACGTTGTGCATGTGCATATCCTGTCTTCTGTACTTTTACGTGCAGCATTTTGAAATTCCACTCGCGCGTCGGCCAAAGCAACCGTTTGCTTGGCCGCTCATCCCCAGAAAGGAGGCCCAGTGGAGTCGCTGGGGGCTCCGCCCGACGGCTCCGTCTCCAAACGCTGAAGAAGGCGGCGAGGCCGTCACGACCTCAGCTTCAAGATGACCGTGGCCAGGACGAGGAAGAACGTGTTCCAGCCCAGCGTGACGGCGAAGCCTCGCCACACCATCATCCGAGACAGACCCCAACCTGTTGGAGAGACGGAGCTTTATATTCACGTGTTAGGATGCAGGAAACCAAAGCTGGACACGTTAGGAGTCAGTCGTACAAGAACTCTGTCGAACAAGTTAGCTTAGCTTAGCATAAAGACGGGGAAACAGGGGGAAACAGCTAGCCTGGCTCTGTCCACCTGCACAGGAATGTACTACTGTTTTGTAGTTAGTCATGTGCAGCCCTGTGTTGCATAACCACATTAATTAGCCTTGAGTCATCGTCGGCATCGCAGCATGCAGGTTTTGTTTGCTTAGTAACGGCAACGACGACTGGAGAGCAACCACCGAAGAGTCTTGGGTACGAGGATGAAAGTGCTGCCGTTTTCCACGTGTTTCCAGACGCAACATGTGACCACAATGTCTGCTGCCGGTCCCATTTCGCTCCGGGCTCAAGTGAATCCAATCAGTGAATTCTGCAGGATGCACGTTCATGCTCATCCCCCAAATTCAATTCTAACACTTTCGACTTGTGCCTGTGTCCCGTCTGCCTCCTCTACGATGAGGCTTTCAAACAGGAAACGGCTCCTCTGACTTCCTGTGCATGTGTCATGTAACAAGGTCTTTAATGTCCGGAGACGGTGAGGTCGAGAGAGGGAGGAAAGACTGGGAGACGGAGCGACACCACTAACATTACATCCCAGGAAGCTACGGGATCCAGAGCTGATGAATGATTTAAACGACTGGCTACGTTCTGCACAGACGCCAACGACACGCCAGACAGCGGCGTAACGGTGAGTGTTGTGCAACGTGTGCGTGTGCATTACCTCTGTACATGATACAGCGGAGGGCTTCGGAGGCGTAGGTCTGAGGAAGAGCCATGCTGATGTAGCGGAGAGGATACGGGACACACTCCACCGGCCAGATGATGCCTAAAGTACAGGACGGGGAGCGGAACAAGCTGCTGTCAGAGTGCAGCGTTCATATTTGGATGATCTGTCGTCATAATGAACCTCATAAAGCATTTAAACAAGCTCTGGTTTCAACAAAAAAACAACTGCAATGGAAATTAATTTAACCACAAGATCCCAAATTTCCACTTTCCATGAGCATGTTAAGGGTTCAAAGATGAAGATCATCTCGACTGCTGATTCAAAAGTCAAGAAAACACTTTCAACCTCAACGGAAACACACACACACACACACACACACACACACACACACACACACACACCGCTGAGGATGAGGTTGGGGTAGAAGATTCCCAGGGTGGCCTGGTTGGCGTTCTGCTCGTCGTCGATTGCAGCTGAGATGACGAGGCCGAACGAGATGCCGGTGATGCCCTGCAGCACGATGAGGACGACGACCAGCACCAAGGAGCCTTCATTAGGCAGCTGGAGAGAGAGAGAGAGAGAGAGAGAGAGAGAGACAGGGAGAGAGAGAGCGACAGAGAGAGCGACAGAGAGAGGGAGAGGGACAGAGAGAGAGACAGAGAGAGAGAGAGAGAGAGAGACAGATAGAGAGACAAAGAGAGAGAGAGACAAAGAGAGAGAGACAGAGAGAGAGAGAGAGAGAGGGACAGATAGAGAGACAAAGAGAGAGAGAGACAAAGAGAGAGAGACAGAGAGAGAGAGAGAGAGAGAGAGACAGGGAGAGAGAGAGCGACAGAGAGAGGGAGAGGGACAGAGAGAGAGACAGAGAGAGAGAGAGAGAGAGAGAGAGGGACAGATAGAGAGACAAAGAGAGAGAGAGACAAAGAGAGAGAGACAGAGAGAGAGAGAGAGAGAGAGAGAGAGAGCGAGACAAAGAGAGACAGAGAGGGACAGATAGAGAGAGAGAGA
>CM051699.1:25043736-25126236 GCA_028022725.1 Lycodopsis pacificus
CATTTGAATAATTACAAACGTTTTTCATCCTTTTAAAGCGATGAAATCAATAACTCATGAATAGAAATAACCAAAACAACCGTCTCAGTGTTTGCTGGCAAACTTCACATTCTGCTCTGATCATCTGACTCCCCCTAGTGGTCACATCTCATATTACACTCAAGATTCACACGATTGGATTCATTATCATCATCAGAAAATAAGCAGAATGATTGAGCATCAAACGATCCAAACAAACTAAAATAATATGCACTTTTAGAGGAAGTCTGTCTTTTATTCAGTAAAGATGTCACTGAAGTTCAATCTCAACTAATTGAGTAGGTTTAGTAAATGCACATCTATTGTGTCTGTGTCGCTCTGCAGGAGCAGTGTGACCTTTGACCTCTCACCTGCGACCCAGCACCTGTCCAGAAGCCCCTCCTTCCTCTCCAGGACGAAGGAGAGCGCTGTCAGACCCACGGCCAGGTAGAAGGTGATGCTGGAGGAGGAGGAAGGAGCAGGCCGTTACATGGCAGGTCGCCTCGCTGGTTCATGAAGGTAAAGTTGTTCAGCACTGACCTGAGAACAGCTCCGGGGGTCACAAACGTGGTGAAGTCTGTGTTCAGGCTGCCGTAGATCGGCTCCTCAAACTGACAGAAACAAAGGATTCAAATGCACTGTTGTTATGAAGAATGTAGCAGAAACACACCAACAGTTAGAGCTAAATATACTATATGTAAATATATATATATATATATATATATATATTTACTGCTGCATTGGAATTTGCAAAGTAGTGTCTCTTTTAAGATTGCAATACAAACAGGTTTTATGCGTTTCCATCTTGTTATTACACTCATTTATTTATTATTCTATAAACTCTTTTTTAACATTTTTATTACCTTTATTGGCAGCGCGACCAGGTACGACAAACTCCCCAATTTATTCTCCACAAAAGTCTGCGAATAGAAGACTCGACCAGTTAAACAATATACCGCTAAAACATATTTAGTGTGAGGATGGTAATGAGAATAAAGTAAATCTTTATTAATAAAGCACTTTTCAAAACAAATGAAGTGCTTTAAACGGTCAAAAACACTTCAGGACTGCAATGAGGTAAATAAAATCAGATGACACAATAATACAAACTAAAATGGAATAAAACACACAAAAATATATTGTACAATATTGATATTAGAGACATGAAGCTGCTGTGTTGTATGATGAGTAGAACTCAGTTTAGCCTGTGTGAGTTTACGCAGCGACGTCTCGTACGTCGTCACGCGTCTTTGTACTCGCTGGATGTGTCGAGTGATTTCTGATTTATCTCTCAAGGTAAAATGACGACGTCTGAATATTTTCACGAGACTCCAAAACAAACGTATTTATTTATTTACCTGAAAGGCCTCGTGTAGGCTCTTCTGCAGCATTAAGGCAATTTGTCGATCTAGACAAAATACACACGACACAAGACACATGCAAGAACACCGCTTCATTCATGAACTTCTTCAAATGGCACCTTAGAGTTTATTGCAATGAATTGTAATCACAACTGTTCAATGCTAATCTCATGAAAGTGACTCATTTTCTGCAAAAACACAACAAACTGAGTAATCTTACTTGTGAGGTCCAGCCAGACGTGCACCGATCCTCCGTCAACCACCTCTCTGGAAACCTGCCGCTGCATCATCCTGTAGAGTCAGAGACTTCGTCATCATCAGAGAACATATTCAACATTCAGTGAATATCAAGTAAAACGGGAACGTTGCAATACGAACAGAAATACGAGGGTTAAGATGCTGCAGATTGTCTCAAAGTCATCTGCAACAACACAAGCTGTCTACAGGCACATTACAAGACAGACGAGAAGAAAGACTTTCTGTTGTTCAGTATGATCTGCAGATCAGTTTCCTGATTATCTAATTAATCACTCAGTCTATAAAATGTCACAAAAGTACTTTAAAATATCTCCTCCTCAGCCCCAAACACAAACACATACACTTTGTTTATAGAGATGTATTTTACATCTTTAAGTGATTTTCCCTGTTTTATTAATAATAATTACATTTTCCTCAACGCATCACACGTTACAGTCTGCATTACCCATCATGCCTTGTCCGCACAATAATCAACAGACGTTAAACAGACGTAAACTAAAACACACCCGGTCTATTCGGATAAAAACAGATACGATTATTTTAACACCTTTTTGTTTTCTCTGGCACACGATTCAGTAAGAATGAGCGTGTGATCCATCTCACCTGCCCAGGTGTGTTTGGGACAGGAAGGACAGGACTGTCCACCCAGGCACCACGCACTCACACACACACACACACACACACACACACACACACACACGCACACACTGACCTGTGACTCACACCAACAACAACCCGCGCCCTCAAACACTCCAGCACTGACTCATCCTGATGATATGATGCTGAGCCGTCGTGGTTTCATTCATGTGTGTCAAAGGTGGAGCGAGGGAACAACGGAGACTTCAGGTGACATAAAGGTGATGAACAAAAGAAGTTCTGAACTACATTGAAGGTCCTTGATTTTATTCAGGCAGCTTTAAAAGAGCATGAAATCTCTTCCCCAATTCTGAAGCTCTTCATGCTTTTAGGAAATAAAGCGGTAAAAGCCTCGACTTCTGCACTTTGGCCGTCACCATCTTGTTTTTTGGAACAAGAGGGTGGAGCTAAGTAAGTCGTGTTGTTTCCTTTATTGATTGATTATTAAGTTATGACTCCTCTCACCTTTTCGTCAGGTAGCTGGTGAAGTTCTCGCCGAAGCCGATGACGCCCCAGTACTCCCCGTTATAGATCCCATCGAAGGCCTCCGCATGGGACAAGGGCACCTGTGGATATATGAAGAAGTATTTATACGCATCAAACACCATATTCAATCTTTATATCAAGTGAATACTGAATACTCTGCTCCAGATGTTTGTCATTGAGCAGCTTCACTGGAGAAGTGTTTCAGACAGAATATTGAAAGGTTCGCTGTCATGCAGAGGAACAACCGTTCCCTTCACTGACGCTCCTTGGAAATGAAAGTGTTTGTTCTGCTGTGAGCAGAAGTGAAAGTTAGCTTGAGAGACAGCAGCAGTCGCTCTGTGAGCCTCAAAGCAAACACACTTCTGTGCGGTCTCGTCGGTACCTGGTGCACGCTGGCGTTGTCCAGGAAGGAGAGCAGTGAATGGCTGTAAGCCGAGGGCGAGGTCTCGTTGTTCACCACGGCGACCTGGATCTCGTTGGGGTCTCCTCCGATGCACAAACAGATAAGAGAGACCTGGATGACGGGCAGCAGGAACTGGAAACACAACGAGCTGCAGACAAGGGGAGAAACAGACATTAACCCTTTGAGGGGCCTCGTCAGATGGGACATGCGGGTATCGATGATGGGAGGGGAAATATAAAGTTATAGATAAACCTGGTGGAGGATTAATTCCTTACTAACAGTTCTGCACATTCCATCAAAAACAAACTGCACAAAGTTAAATCCATTCTCATAGGAAACGTTGTCGCTCTTGTCGTTCGTGTAAAATATCATTCGAGAGCTCAACACTATGAACGGAGACGTACCCCGGCATTCTCTTCATCCGCACCAATGTTTTGATCATCAGGGCGGCGATGTTCCGCCACTTGGGAAGAACGTGTCGGGCTCGCACCTTCCAGTCCGCTGAACACACACACACACACACACACACACAAGAACACACATTCACATACTTCACCCTGCAGAAACATCTGTATTTCTTCAGATGACGATCATATTCATAATGCTTTGGAACTTCAGATGTCAGACCTGAATACGTGGGGACTTCCTGTGCGGCTCCCGGTCCGACCGCCAGAATTGGCCGACTCTCGTCTCGGCCGCTCTCGAAGGACTGGCTGTTCTCCAGCGGCCCCCCCGGCGGACTGGACCCCCGCTTGGAGCCGAGCTGGTCCGACGTCTCACACAGCCGCAGGAAGGCGTGCTCCAGGGTCTGCAGCAGCAGGTGAGGTGGGTGAACAACAGGGACCAGACCAGCAGGTAAACAACCTTTTATTCTCACCTGCTCAAACATGGACCATCATTTAACTGCTTGTTTTCTTTCAGCTCTTATTTTTAAACTTTAACTTTTGTTTTATTTGTATTGTTGGTTTCATTCTGTAAAAACGGGTCAACATGTTCACACTGGAGTTGAAGCAGTGTGGGATACAAGGTCTTAATTTCAGGCCATGACAAAAAAACAAAGGCTTTTTTAGGCTAGAAAAGTTTTTTTAGACTAGAAAAACTTCTTAAGCTGCATTTTAAACCATCACGGGACAATTACTTCTCCCCTGAAACCAAAACTGATGACGTTCTTTCAGTTCCTCTCATGCAGAGAGAAACATCACATCTGGTAAACGGTGCATGAAACTGTAAGATTACCAATTTAAAACAGTTAATTCATCACATGAATGTGCAGAGAAGACCACCATCTAAAGGTGTTCCATTGTCTTTATGTTCTCATTCCAGGTGTTCACGAGCTGATTGATATCTTCAACAGAAGGACAGTAACACTCTGAGTCTGACTCTTTTCAATCTTTAGTGCACATTTAAAGCACCTTGACTTGTTCACGAGACGAGCTACTGTATAAAACAGTGCTTTGTTTGTGGGCGATGAACAGCCTCCCTGTCCTGACTACCAGCCCCCCCGGGCCCCCCGGGCCCCCCCGGGCCTCCCCCCCCCCCCGTGGTGGTGTTCGGGAGGACTCACTGCTGCACTGTGCTGCTTCATGACTGCGTCTGGAGGTCCTTCAGCCAGCAAACAGCCGTTCCTCATGAGACCCACCTGGAGAGAGAACAGGAGAATGTTCAACAAAGTCAAATAATCAGAGTGTTGTTGGACTATTCCTGTGGATAGAATGTGATATGTGATATTTTATAAAGTAATCTGAACCTCTGTTGTATGATGAGTACTTGTAGCTGAGTGTCATTTTTACAAATCAGGACAAATCAAAAGTGTCTCAAATGTGTCTCCTGTCATTTATTTATTCATCTTTCTGTCCTGCGTGTGTGAAAGTGTCGAACGAATCCCATCAACGTCTCCAGAGGGTCGAAAACATCATAAACCTAATTGTCAGTTGCTGTGTGATCAAAGTCAAACATCTGCTGCAGCAGACGCAGACAGAACGACTGTCAACAGTCAGAGACAGCAATGAATCAGCAGATTCACCTCGGTCGCCCTCGTGTGATCTCGTGTGATCTCGGTGTGATCTCGGTGTGATCTTGTGTGATCTCGTGTGATCTCGGTGTGATCTCGTGTGATCTCGGTGTGATCTCGGTGTGATCTTGTGTGATCTCGTGTGATCTCGTGTGATCTCGCGGATTCTTTTGACACAAGAGAGCTTCAGTGCAAACTCTATAAGAAGTTTGTTTTTCTCTCATTAAATGTGTTTTTTCTCCGTCCTGTCAAAGCCAATAAGAAATAAACTTCCTTTGACAAGTCAACAAGTCCGGAATATCAATGCACTCATTGTTTCACCACGAAGCACCAGTTTGTGAGCGTGCATTCTCTCTCTCTCTCTCTGTGTTCATGCATGTACTCTCTCTCTCTCTCTCTCTCTCTCTGTGTGTTCATGCATGTACTCTCTCTCTCTCTCTCTGTGTACATGCATGCTCTCTCTCTCTCTCTCACCACGTTGGCTTGCCGGGCCTCCTCGACGTAGTGCGTGGTGATGATGACGGACACTCTCCCCGTCTTCACAATCTCCACCAGATGCTGCCAGATCCTAGCGAGCGGAGAGACCGGAAGAGAAAGACAGAACCCATCACATAACGACCCCCGACCCCACGTTCCAAAAAGGATATTTTCTAGAACACAAGTTAGAAACGTGCACGTTGTCAGAACGCAGACGTTGTAAGCTCCTGTGGAAACATAATTAGAAAAGAGTTATTTCCTCTTTTTGCAATAAATAAAGCTGGAAAGAAAGTGAGTGACGGACGTAAAAAGGCTGTTTATTGTTTATTTGTGTTAAATGTGTGTAAATGAGGAAATGACTTCACGTCTCCTCCACTAAGCTAAAGGAGGACTCGTGTTCTAGTCGTCTCCTTTTTAAGACACGTAGATCTCCTAAATTCAGCAGAGGGTTAATAACTGATGTATTTTATACGGTAGAACTACTGTAGTCGGACAGCATGCTGGCTTGCAGACTGCAAAATGTGACCGAATTCAGGAACGGCCTGTTGTTGTTTTTTGGCGTATTGCAAATACGCCAAAGGCAAAGTGGCGTATTTGCAAGGCAAAGTGTTCGTGGCTCTTCCTCGTTTGAACTCGTCCTAAACTCACCAACAAGGTTTCCTCTGGTTATCGATTAGTGATGTTACAGCTTAAATATTGTTTTTAGGGACACGTTACAGATGAGTGACAGGATTTTACGACCATTTTTTAACCAGACGCCACATCACTCCTGGTTTAGAATGAAGACCATGAAACTGCAAAGTCACTGCTTCAACTTCTGCTGATTACCTTTGTCCTCCTTGTCTGTCAACCAGTACTTTGTGAGTCACAATGTTCGTCACCAATGACATGAAAAGATGCATTTCGTTGTGCAGCCGTGTGTTGTACACCGTGTATGACATGTTGTTATGATCGCGTCCTGCACTCTTCTGAGGACGACGTACGTTGGCGAACAGCCAAAAAAAGCATCTGATCGTGTGTGTGTGACGTACTTCGCCCTGAGAACGGGGTCCACTCCCACCGTGGGCTCGTCCAGGATGAGCAGCTCTGGATTCTGGAGCAGAGCCGCTCCGAGAGACACCCTCCGCTTCTGACCTCCGCTGTGACACACAGAGAAGACAGGAAGGGTCAGAGGGCAACCGAGGGCACTCTTCTCCCACTCTGAGCATGCTTCTCTCAGAGAAGTTCTCTCAGAGGTTCTGTCTCTAGCAGAGACAGAACCTGCAGGACGGACCGGCCCGACCACACGGAGGACAACAACAGGACCCGGTGAGATGTGGGAGGAAGGGGCTTTATTTCATCATATCATTTATAACCTTATTTATTTCATATTCTATTGAAAAAGAATTTCAATGTATCAGACATTAGCTGCTTGATGCTACACTGTAATACGGATGAAAGAAAGAATGATACGAAGCTTTGACAGACGGATGAGGACACGTGCTGCACGCTGTGATGGATTCATGCCAGCAATTCTGTCACAATATGTGGAGAACAGTTTCAACAAGCGGTGAGTCACGGACGCCGGGAGAGTCGCAGCCTGTTGCAAGATCAGCAAAAGAAAAACACGACCGCCTTTCACAGTGAACCCTGTTTGTTCGGAGGAGTTCCATCATTAGTCACATCAAGACTAAAGTCACATTTCCCAAAATAACTTTAAAGCTGAGACAGGAATATTTGGTGAAATGCCAAAGACTTTATTTTTACTTTGCATAGCTTGATCGTTCCCTTTATGGCCTGAGAACGAGGCTTCTTTGTCTTTGAACGCAGCGCTCCTCTGTGAAACTCAGTGGAGGTTTTATACGTTGAGCTTTGAGCCTCAGCAGCAGAAAGCGAGGCTCTGCAGATATGATCGTTTGTTTTAGTGGGACAATAAACACCAGCGCTTTATTCTGGTAAAAGAGTTACAAGAGACTTTGCGGCACAAAGAGGAACTTCTTTACAGCTTATAAACTGCACGGCATACAGCGACACACTGTCAGAGTCATGATGTTTCCTCAGACAAAGGAGCTGTGAAGGAAACACAGAAGCATGCGAACCAGTGTTGCCCGATTGAGCTGCTTCCTGTTGGATGTGGTGGGTGAAAACTGATTTGTACCATTTGGGCAAAAGGTCATCACAGTATTGCGGTGTCTATTAATGCTGGACTGAAATAAAACCCCTAAAAATCCTCTATGGTGAGAATATTCAGCAACGCTGATATTATAATAACTGGGACGCTGCCTCTTTGTGTGACTTTTGCTCGGTTCCTTAAAAAGACAAAGTCATATTGTTTTATGGCGACTGGGAGGAGAGAGGCTCTGCGTGTGTGTGTGTGTGTGTTCATTTGGGTGATTCAGGTGTCAAAGTCCTGTAGTGACTGTAGACTCACGTCATAAACCGGCTGTATTTGGGGATTTACACTTCATTAACAACCTGAATCTAACATCTACTCGTGTTTTATTAAATGATAACCTGCTGCTAAGAGCTGCACACAAAAGTGTGCAGTTATCGTTTTAGTAAAGGAACTTCTTCACATCATTCAAAGGATAGTAGTTATATCTTAGTACCACCAACTGTACTGACGTCCAGTTGGGTATTGATTAATTAACAACGTCCAAAATTCCCCTGCAAGACAAAGCTTCAGGAAACAGCTTCAGGTGTAAAAGCAGCAGCAACGTTGACCTACATTCAATATCACGACACGCTGCTTCTCTTTACCTGAGATTCCGGACCAGGCTGTGCTTCTGAGGTAGATCCAGGAAGTCTACCAGGAAATCCATGCGCGCCCGGGTTTCCTTCGTCGTCAGGCCGTGGATTCGGCCGAAGAAGGTCAGCGTGTCGCTGATGGTGAACTCGTTGTACAGAGCCAGCTCCTGTTCCACACAGAGACGGGTTCATCAGGGAGGAGAGCTTGTTGTTAAAGATATTTGTCTCTATATTAGGTTCAGACTTAGGTTGTGACTGCTCAGTGGAATCAGTCACAAATAAAACAGGTTGACTATTATTCTGGAGGCCTGTGAGTCTGTAACACAGCTTTACTCTGATACCTTTCGTCCATCACTGAAAGTCGTTTCTGAACTAAATGTAAGATGAAGTGAGTACAGTATATTTCTGTAAAAACAAATGAATATGATATATGATGTATTGTTCGCCTCTCTGTTTGAGTCAAAACAAGTCAATGGATTCTCCTCCCTGTAACACCGGACACCTCGAGGTGTCACATGTCTTCCTCTCGGGGACGAATGTGATGCCGAGGGCTTCACACAGCGGAGGACACGTGTCATGTGTGTTATCGGCCTCATCGGGTATCCAGTCTGACAGTAATGAGACGCGCTCACACGTGCAGCTGAATGACGGACTAATTGGACTTAATGCTCACAGAGCGCTGCCAAGAATTTACATCGAGATCTGCAGGTTTAAAAACACAAGAATATTTAAGATTTAAGATTTTAGATGTGTCTAATTAAACCTTAATTTAAGTCCAGTTAAGCAGAAAAAGAAAGTTTTCCATGAGAGTAAGAGTGGGACGTACTTAAAGAAAACATGTCTCGTGTCAATATATACATACATATATATATACACATATACCTATTATATAATATATATTACTACCTGCGGCATGTACCCGACCATCCTCCCCGGCACGTCGTGGCCCGGGTACGCAGGTGGTTTCCCCAACACGGAGATGTGACCCCGCGAGATTTTCAGAGTTCCCACGATGCATTTCAGCAGCGTGGTCTTCCCACAACCACTCGGCCCCAACAGGCCGTAGCTGCAACACACAATGCAGAGTATTTCAGATCAAAGTAGACGGCTCTCAGAATCATTTCACAAGAAGAGTTTATGTTCTGACTTCAGCTTCTTTAAAGTGAATATTTTGTGGTTTCTTTAATCCTCTGTGACGTTAAACAGAATATATTCGAGTTGTGGACAAAAGTCATCCTGGACTTTGGGAGACATTTTTCATTCATTTCTGACATTTAATAGACCAAAGAACTAAACAACTGATCGAGAAAATCATGTCCAGATTAATCAAGAAATGAAAATAATCGTTAGTTGCAGATTTATTTGTCTATCATCTGTTTTCAGGGTGAACAGCAGATGTTGGACAAACACGTGACAAATGTGAACTGAAAGTGCAACTTCAGTCAGACATGGAAGGAGCTCAAAGAGTTCCTCATCAGTATTCTGAACAAAGGAAGTAGATACTGTCGATGTAATACCCAAAGAGAGCCGGATAAGATCAAACCCAACAATGGCTGCAGGCAGACTGCGTACGTTACTGTCAAACCAAACTAAACAAGGTTTTGGACGGTTTGACACCACGATGTGACAATCCGTGAGATAAACAGCACCACTGTCTTTGATCAGGCTTTGAGGCAACGAGAGAACAACAAAAAGGGCCGTAATGTCAAGTTCTTGCTGTGTTTGCTTTAAATAAAAAGATAGAAACTCTGCACATTTCCTCTGAATGCGTTCGTGCTGTAAAACTGCATCAGCGTCGTCATTCTGCACATTTCCAACCAAAGGGGGAAAGCTTTGACAGACTTCTTCATATTTATCCCTTCCCAGACGAGTGGTCTGGTTTCAGCTCAACCCAGAATGTTCTGACCTCATTTGCATGCTGAGAACAAGCCTGCTGGAGGAGAGGGACAAGTCCAGTGCTTGTGCCTGTTTAGTGCTATAAAGGGGAGAGGTGCACGAATAAAATACAACTTATAGCATTCAAAGCTGGCTGTTGTTAGCTTTTCAATACTTATTTTGCCGTCTGCTAACTGCCATATTTTTCTTCTTGTCTCTACTTCCCTTGATTCTCTATCTCTGCTTCTTTTGTCCACGATCATAATCATTAGTTTTAATTGACCAGACGGGTTCACAAACACAGTTTAAGTCCAAGCACAAAGTCAAATCAAGAGGAATTCTACTTTGAAGCCGTGTTTGACGAATATATAAAGCAGAAAAACGTCTAATCTATCCACGAAAAAGGTCTGTGAATCACAGCCGTTCTCCACTCACATGTGTCCCTGTGGCACAGTCAGGTTGAGGTTGCTGAGGACCTTCAGTTTGCCGTACGACCGGCACACGTCTCGGCACAGGATTGCGGAAGCCTCCTGTCCAGCGGGCAGAGACGCCTCCGGATCGGCCTTCATGTTCTCCTCCTGCTGGAAGAGAGGACCACACATGGGTCATAACAGTCCTCGTGGTCTGTCTGCAGATTCCACCAAACAAAGGGAACAAATCTGACACAGGGACATTCAAGAGCTCATCCGGCTCTATCATATCAAAGCACAGCACAGGACTACAATGATCAACAAATGTGTTATCATAACATATGCATGTACATTATGAAGGATTCGGAAGGTCTGAAAAGCAGTTAAGAGCAAAATAAAATGTGTTTTCTACCACTGAACATGAAATGTTGTTTGCAGGAACGAATGAATGCATTTCAGTGGTGCAATCGTGAACTCTTCCTCCAAAGAACCAGGGTTTTATTTGAGGGAATATCAGTTAAACTTTAGTTTGACAGAAAAAGGCCACAGATTTAATTTGAGGTTTTTGACAGTTTCTTTCCGAACACGTTTTAAGTTGTGGAGTAAAGTGGATGACTTCCCCTCTCTGTGGCACTCACCCCCATCATGATGACCAGAACATCAAAAGACAACATCCCAGAGAGCCTGGACCCTCGCCAGTCCACAGATCCACAGAGGATGCCGCCTCCACTGGCCCCCACTCAGCCCTCACACACCATGAACACAACAACACATCAGAATGTTGTGTGTAGATTTCAGCTCAGCCTTCAACACAATCTCCTCCATGAAACTTAAGGGAAGGTTTGCACGAGAGTGGCAGCCAAACCTCCTCCACCGGAGCCCCCCAGGGCCGCGTGTTCAGCCCCCTCCTGTTCACGCCCCCGACACAAAGAGACGTTTTCAGATGACGCTACCGCTCAGATTACAAACAACGATGAGACTTCATATCGAGAGGGAATCGACAGTCTTACAGCTGTTCAGCGTCAGTAGAACCGAGGAGCTGATTGTTTGCTTTTGATAAATAGAAGCCAAACAAACATCAACGAATTCGTAGGAAACTTAAGGAGGCAATATTCCTGTAAATTCTTGTCAACTTTTAGAGAGGAGCAATAGAAAGCATCCTGACTGGAAACATTACAAACTGGCATTAGATGCGCACGGCCCAGGACAGGAGGGTCTGGTTAACATTAACATCACTGGTACCCATCAACCCAGCATCAGTGATATTGGTGACAAGAGGTGCCTGCGAAGAGCTCAAAGGATATTAAAAGACCCTCCACGTATATAGTTGGGTTTCGTTGTGCAACCCTGTTGTACAGTGACAGTAAATTAACCTTGTCAGCTTGTAATTATAGATAATAATAGAACAGTTCATCAGATGGTGAGAACACATCAGCAAACACTGATGAAACAGTGAGGATGTTGCTGCTTTGCGCTGCACATTTTGATGAGAAACCATAAATGAAACTAAAATTAGCCTCGTGACTTAGTTTTAGTCCAGTGCAGGAGTTTGTAGCTCCATCAGTCGGGGTTGAGGAGGTTTAAAAACGAGGCTTTACTGCAAGAATCTGACACAAAATGCAGACGCATTAGTAAGCCAGAGACCAGACCACTGAACGTGGTGAGCAGATCCCAGAGTAAGGGGAGGAACTGGTTTGCTCTTTAACCCAAAGTCCAAGATGAATCTCACTTCTGGGCGCTTCGGCACTGAAACAACTCTCAGCTACTCTGACATTCCTGGTGCTTCTTTGCATCTTGTCGAGCTGCAGACGACGAAACATTTGGGTCGTAACAACAATCCTTTGGCCAGTAATCTCTAATAGCAGCCTTCTTTCACGGGTTTCCCCCGGGTCCTCCAACTAACTCCCTCCTCTAATCCAGCTTCTCTCATTCTCCATTGAGCAGATTACAGAGTTTGCTTTCAGCATTTGGTTGGTTGGCCTCACCTTTGGCACTGAAGCCTACATCTGACAAACATATGCACAAAGACAGAACTCACCCACGTTCTGTGTCAATTAGTGGTTGCTGGAGGTTGTGATTATTTTACACAACCGGTTAAGATCCACCTGAGTCTGGAGAACCCATGACTGTATCAACCTAATCAATCTAAGCAAACACTCACCCCTGAGAGAAGAAAACTAAATTGAAAGTGTAAAAGGATGAAGAGCAGCTGATGAGTGAGTCCACCGACTGAAGAGAACTACAGGGAACACATGACACAAACATCTCCGCCCGCTAAATGTGGAAGAACAGGTTCAGTTCACCGGCTGGCAGGAGGAGAACGGATGCTTTCTTCTTAAGAATACCCACCTAACACACACACACACACACACACACACACACACTTCACTACAGCCTGTAACAGGTGGCATTATTATAAACAACATCCAATAATTGATGATTACAGCTTCACAAGTTATCAGATTCACTTGATTTTCATAAAATAAATACTTTCTAAATCAACGCAGCTGAATAAATCACGTTGGGCTCTGGCTACTTGTGACATTTTAAGTGCTTGATAATCTTATCCAAAATCCACAATTGCTCACATGAAGTATTCAGCTGCAGTTGCTCTCTTCCAACCAGCATCCATGTTGCTGAAAACAGACCTACAAGTGGAGAAAACTCCACATTGAGCCTCTGCAGGGTCTCCTGGTTGACACTTTCATCTGATTATGGCCTCAATCAGCCCAACAAAAGAACCTCTTCTTATTGTTTCCATTCACGCTCTGTTGATCATGAAAAATGACTACCTTTGCCTGCCAAGTTGTTGCCAAGTTGCGTCACCGGCAGAGCGGAAGAAAACGGGCTTGACAGCCGCGCAGGAATCTCTGTCTGGCTTCAGCAGCAGCGGAGCGCGCGCGAGGCGAGCGAGACACAAACTGTGAAAGAATGGCCTCTGTGCTGCTGTGCATAAGCCGACATCCTCCTCCGACCAGCTGCTGCACTTTCACTTCCGCGCGTCACACGGGAGGATGTGCGTCGCTGCAGCGGCGGCAGCAGTGCGGTGCACGCGGCGCTACGTACCTCCTCTCTCCTCCCCCTTTCTCTCCCTGTTTCTTCAACGATAAGGCTCATTCTCCCTTCGTCTTAAATTTACACGGATTATCGTGAATGTCGTGCCAAAAACCAGATAACATGCATCGCTGCGGTTGCCCGCTTGTGCGTGCGTGTGTGTGTGCGTGCGTGCGTGCGTGTGTGTGTGTGCATCCTGCAGATTGTCTCTCCATCTTGCAGGAGCGGTGACTATAAAGGCCTCGTTCCCGATCCTACAACGCATTTTGTTTTTCTTGCAAAAGAGAGACGATCCAGAAGCGTCTTACCCGCTCCTCCATCTCGGTGCAGTCTGCAGCACAACCGGTCGACGCAGCATCCAGACCGGCAGCCTCCTCGGCCATGGCAGCGGGGAGGAGGACGGACCGGACAGCCGGCTGGGTCTCTGTCAGTGGAGACAGCGAGAGAGAGGGGGGGGAGAGAGAGAGGGAGGGAGAGAGAGAGAGAGAGAGAGAGAGAGAGAGAGAGAGAGAGAGAGAGGGGGGGAGGGAGATATAGAGAGGGGGGGAGGGAGAGGGAGAGATAGAGACGGAGAGAAAGAGAGAGAGGCGGAGAGAGAGAGAGAGAGACAGCGAGAGAGAGGGGGGGGGGAGGGAGAGATAGAGACGGAGAGAGGGAGAGGGAGAGAGAGGGAGAGATAGAGACGGAGAGAAAGAGAGAGAGAGAGAGAGAGAGCGAGAGAGAGGGGGGGGAGAGAGAGGGAGAGATATAGACGGAGAGAGAGAGCGAGAGAGAGAGGGGGGGAGAGAGAGGGAGGGAGAGATAGAGACGGAGAGAGAGAGAGAGACAGCGAGAGAGAGGGGGGGGGAGAGAGAGGGAGGGAGAGATAGAGAGAGAGACGGAGAGAGAGAGAGAGAGAGAGGGGGGGAGAGATAGAGAGCGAGAGAGAGAGAGAGGGGGGAGGGAGAGATAGAGAGAGACGGAGAGAGAGAGAGATGTAGAGACAGCGAGACAGAGAGAGAGAGAGAGAGAGAAAGAGAGAGAGAGGGAGGTGGAGGGATGCTCACGTGTATGATTTAATATCAATTCTCGGCCACATGTCATTTATGTAATTTTATATGCAGTGAGGAGGTTCAGCATCCGATTTTTCTTTCATAACAAATAAATAATTAGCCAAATTGGTGATATAAATTCACTTTGTGTTGTTTTTTATTATCTTTATTTTATTACACTTGCTTATTTGAGGTGGAGAAACGTGAAATCAGCTCAACTATAAAAGATATGATGTTGTAAGATAAGTTAACGTGACCCTCTCATTGGGCCCTCACCTTCAGTGGTATGTGGCGGCTCAGGGTCTCGTTCAGTTGCATTTCTGCTTCACTTCCTGAGGGTGTGAAGATGTTTCAGGCTGGTTCATCTTGGGAAGACTGTCCTACCATTCCATCACAGGCGTGGCTGGCAATTCTTCTCCCATCGAAACTCTGCAGAGATTCATGAATAAGTTATGTGGAAATTATTATTTTCAGAATAAGGTTTGATATTGTGGTCTGGTTCCTAAATAAGCCACAAGATGGAAGCACAAAACGAGAGACTCATCGCTGCAGAACAAGCCGAGACTGTAATCACTGAGGATGGATGTTTAAAAGGAGGGAAAGCAACTCATCTACTCCAGAACTGTTCGGTGTTAACTGAACCGATTAATCACATTTAACCAGTTTAGTTCAATCAATCTGATTAAAAATTAAGAAGCCCAGAAGGTTTACAGCATAGAAATCTTTCCTAAACTACATTTAGAAACACTGAACACACGTAAACACTTCAAGTAGAGGATTGGTTTGACATATCAAGTTTAAATATCACAAATTGTTGAAACAGGCCTAAAATAGTTGAGAAGACAAGAAAAACTCCACCAAAAAAAACCCAATATTATCCCACCTCCTCAGACAACTATAGCGTAACAGAAGACATTTCTGATGGAAAAACGTAGAAAACACTGCTTTAAACCGCTGAAATGTAACAATAATCACTAACAATAATTGAGAGCACACTATTGCCTCCACACGGCTCTCAACATGGCGACGGTTGAGCTATAGGCTAGAAGCTACCGATGCTAACAGCGAACAACCACGAGCAAACAAACGGGCAACAGTGCTGACAAAGCCAACAATGAGACAAAGCCGTGGTTTAGGGGACGTCATTAAAGATAACCGTCGCTGTACGAGTGAAGAGAAGAGCGGCGGCCATTAGCTAACGTTAGCTAGCTAGCACAACAGAGAGACCGGCCCGTCAGCTCGCTTTACAACACACATAGAGGGAGCGCTGCTTCATTCTCTGCTCAGGGAGACATTACTCCACTTTAACTTTACATTCATATAAGTATGAACTGCTATATTAATAATCTGAATCCCGTTTTAGCAAGAAACCAAACTCCCCACGACAAAACATACTCGTTTGGGGAAAATAAATCGCTATAATGTCAAAAGTTAAATGAGTCTAGAGGGATGAAAGAAGATATAATTTCCTAATTTGACTTTGTAATGCAATTAAATGTATTAAATCCCTGATATAAATAGCTTTTATTTGGCCAATTCATCAACCAGGATGACTCTGCTTCAGCTTGTAATGTCATTAAATGTCCACAGAGGGGCAGAATGCACCAGTTACAGTAAACTAAAAAGACACACACACACCGTTATATATATATATATATATATATATATATATAGAGAGAGAGAGAGAGAGAGAGAGAGAGAGAGAGAGGAAGAGAGAGAGAGAGAGAGGGAGGGAGAGAGGGAGGGAGAGAGAGAGGGAGGGAGAGAGAGAGAGAGAGAGAGAGAGAGAGGGAGGGAGAGGGAGAGAGAGAGAGAGAGACGGAGAGAGAGAGGGAGAGAGAGAGAGAGGGAGAGAGAGGGGGGGGTGTTTGCATGCACATGCACAGATAAAAAGACAGAAAGAGGAGGGAGTATTTGTGCAAAATCAGTTCGTGCCTTTGCACTTAATTCAATGAAAAGCAATCAAGCTGAGCAGAAACTGGTCTATTTATAGCTGTTTATAGCCTCAGAGGCTTTAATCATTCAAAAGTATTGGTGTCACATTTAACCTAAATTCAGGACACGCGAGTGCAGCAGTCTGACGCTCATTCAATATAATTATATTATAAAATGGATTTTTGTTCCCATATATAACATTAAAAAGGAGTCCGAGGAGCGCTGATTGGTTGTGATCAGCCGTCTCCAACAGACGGGGATTACGTATTTTAGTCCGTAATTATTATAGAAGCACACGTCAGCAGATATCCACCCATTTTCAGAGCGACGTCCTGCTGGCCGGCTGTGAGCGCGAGAGAGACCCAGGATTCAGGAACCAGCAGCAGCAGGAGAAGAGGAATATCCTCCCGAGTCAGCGCGCGCCACGCCGCGGACACGCCACGCTCTCCGCTGCCGGCAGCGCTGCCTCTCTGCACCGATAATCAGCATCCTATGCTCTTCTGCTCAAGATGGCGGTGCAGGCATCGGGGAAGGACGGGATAGTGAGCATATTTTTGGGAGCTTTTACGCGCGTTTATTTACCCCCGTGCGTGCATGCCGGATTTGATGTATTAGCGCACCGTGGGTGTCTTTTTAATCCGGCGTTTATTTGTGAAGTGCGGAGCGCCGCGCGCAGAGCATTTTTTTTTACATTCGCGAGGCGACTCCTCTTTCATGTTGAGGGAAATCCAATATGTTGGAGGTGAAATGTATCGGCGGTGTTTGTGTCTGTGTGTGTATGTGTGTGTGTGTGTGTGTGCGCGCGCTCATAGGCCGCTCAATCGGGCCATCACAGAGCAAATAAAATGCGTAAAGTGTGCAGTTTATTGGGGTTAATTTAGACTTCCACATGGCACACGACAGAAAAGATGACAGGTCTGCTGCCACCTCATCATTGTTAGGGAGCGGAAGGCCACACATTGAGTGTATTTATCAATAAACAGGCCTGCAGCCTCGTGCTGTTTCACCTCAAATCAAACCAGTTTAATATCCTAAATCTACCTCACAAATGACAGCGTGCATGCGTTGTTTGTTCTTTTAGTCACCGGTGTTGAAGAACGTGGAGGATGACACCCTGAACGACTCGCTGGGGAACCCCGGCCTCATCTCACCTGACAAGGATTCATCTCGTCTGCTGGTATGAAAGAACTGTCTGCATGCAAGTTGTATGTTGTTTTTGATTCATCGCTAATACAAATTCACTTCTTTTTACGCAGACGGTGCCGTTCAGCGGGCGCATCCGGGGCGGCCTGCGGCCAGGAAAGAAGATCCTAGTGATGGGCATTGTCGACCTGGAGCCAGACAGGTAAGATAACACCACTAAACAATGCATGCACGCACTGCTTATCTGGAGAGCCGCTTCACCTCAACATATTTTAAACACATTTCTTTTTTTAAAGAGATGAGCTTTTTTTAGTTCTTAGCCAGTCAGACGTGTTCACTCACTGCGTGGGCAGCCATGGTGGCTTCTTAAGTATGCAGAGGCAGGGCGTGCCCCGAGAACCAGCACGGAGGGAAAAGAAAGGGGGTGAGAAGGACCCAGTGGAGCAGACTTGGTCTGGGTGTGTCCTCTGGTGTTCATGGAAACTTGTGTCAAACTTGGATGGAACCTCTCCATGACCTCATCGTGTTGAGAAGCTGCTGCTGGCACCGGTTTTCATGCCAAAGTTCACGTGGCTGAGAGAGAACCGCTCCAGAAACAGCTTCCCTTTGTTGCTTATAGCTGCCCCCCCCTACTCTGTCCAAGCATCGGACCTGGGGGGACAGGGCCTTCTCCATCGTTGCCCCCCTCCCTCTGGAACTCTCTCCCCCATTACCTCAGACATTCTCCGTCACGCACCGCTTTAAAAAACTGCACTTAAAACTTAAAATGTCATCTCTTCTGTTCATATTGTAATTACTTTCATTGTTTCTGTTTTTAACATGTAAAGTGCATTTTGAGTACTTTTTTTAAATTTAATTTTATTTGTTTTAAGCACAATACAAATATAATGCTTTATAGTTTGGTTAACACGTCGACACACTCGCACAAAGAAGGCGAAGCTGCAGGGATTATGCATAATCAACACAATGTGTTTGCTCTTACGCAGCAGAATTATGCATTTGATTTATCCCGGATTAGTCGCCGGACTCGTCTGCTGCCTGGCTGACCTCCTCTTGTTCCTCCCTCCCCTCCCTCAGCTTTGACGTGAGCCTGACTTGCGGCAGAGACTCTGAGAAGGAGGGAACTCCTCACGACGTGGCCCTGAAGCTCACCGCCCGCTTCACCGACCGCCAGTTCCTGCGCAGCGCCCGCATCGCTGGGAAGTGGACGGTGGAGGAGGCGTCCACCGACTACTTTCCCTTCATCCCCGATCAGCCTTTTAGGGTAACGATCCCTTTTTTGTGTTCACGTGCAGGTTCACGTTGCTGGTTTCTTGTTGAGCACGAGTGCTTTTCTGAAGATTGGGGGACGCTCTCGTTTAGCTCGAGCGTCCTCTGCTCTGGTCTTCGTTGTCATGGTTACAGTGAGGGTTGCTCTTACACAACGGGTCTTAGTTCCTTTGGATCATTATTTCTTTAATTCCGTGAGCTTGCTCTTACAACGAGAGCAGCAGACGTGATTAGTCGATCAGATGAGTTGGCAATAAACCTCCAGTTAAACCTTATTACCGAAACCAGATTAACATGAGATAAGAAGTCTAAACAGGAAATCCACCCTCCAGTGCTTGGAAATAAAATCTTGTGTTTGTTGTGCGTCCACGTCAGAAGGACAAAGTGTTTTTATGTGGTTAGTTCGAGACCAATTGTGACACATTTAACATTAAAGCGGTGCAAACAAATCAGCCAGCATAAGCTGCTAAAGGAGCTGTGAGCGAGGCCTGAGGATGCTGAACCGTACGCTGGTTGTTCCACAGCATTTATTGCGGGACCGATTTGCTTCTGTAATTGTCCCACATGGCTTGTTGGTGGTTTGTTGCTTCCTTGTTGTCAACATTGTTGACGTGTTTTTTGGTGGAATTGTTCTCTTTTTAAAATCCTGTCAAATACTTCACAAGCAATCAGACGGACGGGTTGCACGTTGTCTCGCAGTGAAGAACTGGCAGAGAAACGTGAACATTAAAGCTGCTGCGTCCCGTCTGTCCTCTGAACACCGGCTGCCTCTCGTCTGCGTGCTGCATCAGCTGTTTGTGTGTCGGGGTTGAGCAGCAGCAGCAGCAGCAGCACATGCATGATGAGTCACTCTCATAAGACCCGAGGACGTGTCCGCTCTAATAATCCTGAAAATGCTCATGAATAACTCAGATGGTGTTCGCGCTAAAAATATCCGACGCGAACTCACCGACCTTTTAACGAGAGAATCCTGCTGAAGCTAAAAGAAGAAGAGAAGTCTTCTCTGAAGACACAGCCGTGACCGGCTTTGTCTTGTTTCTGGAGTTGATCCCTGTGTCTCGTTCTGCAACGTCAGCGCTCTGATGGCCGAGCAGGTCGTGACTCTGCAGATTAACGGCTGTCGTGCAGATGAGTCCTGTGCATGTGGACGGACACTCGACGTGCCGCGTGGTTTCACAGCCGGACGGACAATCTGCCTCAGGAAGTGACATCACACCTAGAAGTTTGTTTTCTTTGGTGTTTCTCTCTGTTGTGTTGAGGTTCACAGTGAGCAGCTGCAGTAAGAATCACTCTTAGCTTATTTATCAGACAGCGGTTTGGTGGTTTGGTACAAGTTAAAACACTCTCCCATCTTTAATCCTTAATGTGTCCGAGTAAGTAAAATATACCAGGCTGAACGTGTTCATAAAGGACAGAACTAAACCCTCACTGACTTTACGGGAATGCACATCGAAGCCTGAGAGCTCCTCACTCAGCATGTGACTCACTTCTCTGCTTGTCCTTTATTCTCCCCATGATGAGAACAGCTGCTCCAGGTGTGTGGGTGTCGCCTCTTGGTAGGACTGTAAACACATTATGCTGCCCTCAACCCGTCGTCCTTCATATTTAATGCACAGACGACCCGGAGTGTCTAATTCATTCCTGTGTGAATCTTCCTTTATTGCAGTTTGATGCTCCAGTGCTCGTGTCATATTGTATTTTTTATTTTTTTTGCAGATTGAGATGCACTGCGAGCACCTGCGGTTCCGGATATTCGTGGACGGACACCAGCTCTTTGACTTTTATCACAAAGTGAAGTCGTTCTCCTCCATCGACACAGTACAGATAACAGGAGATCTACAGATCACCAAGCTCGGCTAACACCGGCCACTCCTCCCGCTCTGCAAGCCGTGTGTGTGTGTGTGTGACGCGAGGACATGACCGCACACACCTGTGCGCCTGTGACGTCATCATCCATAACCCATCATGCAACACTGCAGCAGCATAACAACTGGAGAAAAGGGCTCCTGCGTGACAAGTTAGAGTTCTTCTGCTTGGTTTTCATTCACTTCTACTCGCTCCTTTTCTATTCACGGCGATGCTTTTGAGAGAATGAATGTTTTTCTCTTTGTAGCTCCGGGTTTTTGTCAGTTCAGGGATCTCAGATTATTAATAGCGCATTCATGTTTCATGCTGAGTCCTTGAGGGACGTGGAGTGCTCTCAAGGAAATGATGGAAAGCAGTTACTCAGGAACAAACATCAGACTCAGCAGCTAATATGTTGCTTATGGGTGGAAATCTCCCAAATGTGGTGACTGATTAAATGTTTTAATTCTGCAACTCTTCTAAAACCTTTTTAGATTAAATGGAAAATGCATATTGATCAAAACAAGAGATACTGGTCATATAAAATATCCACATCTGGGCCCACAAACATGATTTTCATATCAGATAAAACAGTTTCAAAGTAACATGTTGCAGGTTGTTTATGCTTTCAGATTATCTGTAGTTATTGTTTCATTCATCCTCTAAAACTCGAATATTCTGATCCCAATAGAACGCAGTATTTCACTCTGTGCTGACGTATCTCCCGACTCCCTCGGCGCCCCCCTGCCCTCCCTTGGGCTGATCCCAACACGCTGCAGTCTCACCGACCCAAATCCCCCCAAATGAGGATTACATCACGAGTAGATGTCGTTGTGTGTGTGTGTGTGTGTGTGGGGGTGGTATTAGCGATCACTGACGCCGTTCTCCTGAAGATACAAAGTCCTGTGTGGCTGAACAGGAAGTAGAATTATGTCCATTTACTCTGGTGGACGAGAGAAGAAACTGCTTTTTAAAAAGAGTTTCATGTAAAGCATCTGAATCAAACACTAAACCAATGTGCAGGTGTGAAACTAAGCCCCTCAGATCCTGGTGGTGTATTGAATGTACAGTATTCATGTTTCTATAGTAGCATAGAAGATATAGTAATGCACAGAATTAATACTTCCTGTCACAGTTTTTTGGTGGTGTGTGGCCGGTGCTGTTTTAGTCTATTTTACAGTCTTGTGTTTCTTCTTAAAGTGTTTCCTGAATCGTTCCGCTTGAGTCCTCACTGAGACAGACGGACGCTGAATACAAAGTCAAAGCAGAAGTTTTCTGCAAAGCAAAACTCTCAGTATTAGAAGTATAATGTCTCTGTTTGCACCTCTTAGAGTATCAGCATTCACACGTCCAGTAGAACAAAAGGTTATAAGCGTATTTATCTCATGGATTTATTAATGAATAATAAATCATTTACTAATGCTTTCTATAGATCCGTTCTCAGCCATTGGCAGGAACAGCTTTTTCCGTTGTGAGAAATCCTTTAGTTTGTTTTCTATTTGGTAATAATTCAGTTAAAGATGTTGGTAAACATCAGTTCTGCAGTTATACATGTTGATGACTTTCTCCCCTTTTTAAGTCTTAAACTGTCGCTGTGTTCCTGCATTCAAAAAGCTATAAAGACAAAAAGCGGATTTTTCAACCCAGAAGTTGTTTCTATTCATGGCTTGTAATCATTTGATCCATAAAACACAAGTTAAATGTGTAATAACCATGAATGAGGTCATTATTTACAACGTATTAGACGGCTACAGGTTGGAGAAGCTTCGCTCGGCCGTTAAAGTTCATCTCAAACAGCAACGTGGACGCGTGCTCGTCGTGCTGCGTTGGTAGAAGGTACCGGACCGGTTCACGCCTCAGTTCAGATCCAAAGAGCGTTCTGCTGCTGTGCATTTGGAGTAAGCCATGACGTCTGTGCAGAAGAGTTGCACTGACTTCACTGCAGGGCACTCGGTGACCTTTTGCTCACGTTGATGAAGCTTCCTTTGTTGTGTGTGCAGCGTTCAGCACAGCACCGAGAGGCTTTCCATGCATTTCTACATCCACGCACTGAGACTGTATGAGCAATGAAGCCGCTGCTCTGAGCCGAGCCGGTTTTCTCCCTCAGCTCCTCGTCGGTCGCTCTGAGCGCTGCTTTATTTTGGGACACAAACAGGAAGTGAGTACAGTTTGGTCTGAGAGGTGCAGTTAAGAAAGTAAAGTGAGCGACGCAGCTTCTATCTCCAGTGTTGCCACAAAGCAAACGTGTACAAATACTATGTAATGGTGTGGACCGGCTGTGTTTTCTGTTGGATGCTGTTTTTGTGTTTTTTATATTAACTGATGACCATCCATTTGTAAAGCTACCGTTTAATAATGATAACATACACCATGTAAGAGAGTATGACCATAACTCAGCAGTGTGTTTCAAGGACGTGTTAAAGAGCTGCAGCGATTAATCGATTAGTTGTCAACTATTAAATGAATCACAGACTATTTGGATAATTGGTTTGGTCATTTTTAATGGCAAAAAAAATCTAAATTAGTTTGATTTCAGCTTCTTAAATGCAAATATGTTCTGGTTTCTTTACTCTATGACAATAAACGGAATGTCTGCGAGTTATGGCCCAAAAAGAGGACGCCATCTTGGAATTTGGGAAACACCGATTCACCATTTTCTCACATTTGATAGACCAAACAGCTGATCGATTAATCGAGAAAATAATGACAATAATCCTTAGCTGCAGCCCTGAGTTCAAGTTTTCAGCTCCTCAGCTTGGATTTATGGGGGAAGGAGATGAACAATTCAAGACTCTAAGCAGTGTGTGTGTGTGTGTGTGTGTGCGTGTGTGTGCAGGTAGCTGAGCTAGGAGTGTGTATTGTTAAACCCTCCATTAGCAGACCGTTTTCCTGCTGTGTGTTGGTATTTTTCTGCAGTTTGTTGCAGCTACACGATGAGCTGGATGTGGTACTCGAGTACTTTTAAGAAAAAGGTGTTGGTGTCCGCTGAAGCGACTCATAACTGCTTAGTGTTCCCTTAAAATCAAAGTTTTCGGTACGTGTGCTTAGAAAACCTGATCTCCTAATGATCCCAAGTCCGTTGACGATACGTGGAAACTATTCTTGCCTCTAAACTATTATTTGAATTGTTCTTCAACTCTTTAAAACTGAATGTTATTCTCACCCTGATTGTAATCTGATTATAAATAAATACCCAGGTGGAAATACTGTTCATATATAATATATGAAAGCGGCCCCTCCCGTTGCGGTCCTCAGTTAAAAATGGAGGGCGTCAACGCGTTTGTGACCTGTGTGTTGACCTGCTTCTGGACTTTGGATGTACATATTTATAAAGGAGGCCTCGCCGGCTTCGTTTTTACAACGAGGAATGCAAAGCTGAGTTACGAGCGTTTAGTTGTGCATGTAAGCTTGTACCTGCCGTTATTCACGCCTCATCGACTGAGCTGTTACAATGCCAGTTTTCATTCCAGTCGCGCATGCTCTTTATTTTTATTTTTCCATCTGCGTGTTTTTAAGGGCAGATTTTCCTTTCGACCCGTTTACCTTTTAATAACCTCGTATTTATGAAGATTCCAGTTTTCCAAATATAAACTCTTTGAACACCTGAAGTATCTAAAGCTTTTTAACGCGACACAATGACTTCATAAAAAGTGCTAAAACCTACATGACATGTTGTGAGAACATGCGTTTATGTCCTCTGAGTAGTAATGTGTTGTGTGGTTCCTGTTTTTTACGGTGTAATAACCAGCAGGGTTGTGTGTGTGGTGACGTCATGCCTACTCTATTTGGTAACATTAGATTTTATGCTGTTTATATGAAGGCATCTTGAAAAAGGGATTTTTTTTATGATGAAAGTAACTGAGGTCAAATATTACATTTTGAACAAAGATTCCTCTCTTTGAATCGTAATTTAACGTCATTTTGACTTGTGTGTTTTTTTAAATCTGGGATGTACCAAGTCTGAGGCTCACGATGATGGAAATCCCCCAAAATATCCTGAGCTCACCGTGACTTTGTGTCTCAACGACGACGTGTTTAGTTTGAGACCTCTCCAAATGGTTTGTTCCTCCTCATGCTTTTGTAAAAAAAAAAACGGCTACTTTGCAAACCAATAAACTAATAAACAAAATGTTCTTGTGTTCTTTGTCTGAAAATTCACCCAGATAACAAAAAGAACAAGTAGCCACATCCCGGTTAAACTACGGCGTGTGCACGTTGTTAATCGGGGAATTACCACTACTACTACTACCTGTTTACTAATATCAACAGGTTACATAGCATATATGGAAGCCCATTTCCGCTGCCAAAAAAAAAAGTTAACTAAAAAAAATTATAAAAAACATCCACCCCCCGAAAAAAAAAAAGATTTTATTTATTTTTTGCTGGCGGAAAAAAATATATATTTTAAACTTTTTTTCTGCGAGCAAAAAAAAAAAAAAAGTTCCAGTTGCTGTTTATTGAAGGTCTTCACCTCAGCCACATTGGTTTTATTCTTTATACTCCAGAGCTGCTTCTTATGGAAGCCCACTTCCTCCAGCAAAAAAAAAAATCCACCCCAAAAAAATAATAATTCTAATTATGTTTTTGCTGGCGGAAAAAAAAGTTTAAAAAAAGCAGATTTTTTTTTTTTTTTTACTTTTTCCACCGGCATAAAAAAAAAGAAAAATGCACCAACACTTTTGGTTTATCCATCTGTAACCATAACACTGACCAGATGTTTCCAGTTGCTATAGAAAGTATAAATGATGAGTCATAGAAACAGCTCTTCATAGGTTTGACATATACATGGATTGTGAGTACATTGAAGACTTCTTTAAACGTGGCTTTACAACAGATGAAATACTTCAATTGCTTGATGTTTCACATGGATTGTACTGCGCAAACACACCATTGAATCAAATTGTAAGCAAGAAGCAGCTCTGGAGTATTAAGAATAAACCCAATGTGGCAGGCGGAAATGGGCTTCCATAGGTATCAACTCTTTCGCTGCAGTTTCTGGATTCCAGTTTCCAGGACGACAGGGGGCGCTGGTGAAAATGAACCCTGTGCGTCATCACGACGTTAAACCGGAAGCATTCGTTTAACGATCGGTTCGTTTATCTCGGTAAGTTCCGCGGCTTCTTGTCGAATAACTTTAAGTTTATTTCCTCTTTTGAACGCGTGTTTGTGTGTCTCGTTCTCCACATTCACTGGTAACGTTATAAGCCTGTTAAAGCTCCGTCATGTCCGGCACGCGGCTGCTCAGACTGCGGGTCAACGAGCGACTGGAAGCGGCCGTGGAGGAGATCTTTGGACTCGTTGAGAAGACGATAGAGGAGTACGAAGAAGGAGCTGTCCGCTCCAAGAGAGAAATCCTCCAGCTGAAGCAGCAGATCGAGCAGCTGACCGTTTTAAAGCCGGAAGTCATGTTAAACCGAGCAGGTACGTGTAACCGTTAGTGGAACGTTAGCCGGTTGCTACGTCGCGTTAGGCGTCAAGCGTTGAACAACAGCCCACATTGTTCACTTTGTGACAAAGATTTTTAGCTATAAGTCATTTGAGGAAACATGACTATTTAATAACATGAATTTAACTGTAATGGTTGTGGTGGGTTTTTTTCTTCACGTTTTGGCCAAATCAGGCGGTGACATCCGGGTTCTGCCGAGTGAAGCCGATGCGGTAGTGTCTTTAAAACGTGCGTTCTCTCTACTGACCAGCAGGGGGCGACTCCTCTGGTTGTATAGAAGTGAGAAAATGACTCTACTTCCCTCTTGATTTATTACCTCAGTAAACATTGTAAACATGAGTTTATGGTCTCAATCTCTTATTCAATACAGCATGATGTGCATTTCGTAAATGATGGTCAATTTAGAGTCAAACAGACCATAAAGCAGGGGATGCTTCAGGGCGGTTACAATCCATGTTTGTGAACACCATCCACCTGATCAAACGGCATGATTATTGTACACGTCTATGAGAAAGAGATGTGCTGCACTGCATGAGTCAAATGTTGGTCACACCAGATACTGACTGTTTCTGACTGTTTCTGTGACCAACATTTTTTTATTTATGTAGCCCATGTCATGTGAAATCCTAATTAATGTGTTTTTAAACGTAAAATCACACATTTTAGAGAGGCCTTGTATTGTGGCCAGTCCACCTGAGGAAATAATCATGCTGTTTAATCAGCGTCTTGACATGCCACACCTGTCAGGTGGATGGATTATTTTGGCAAAGGGCTGGTCACTAACCCGGCCGATGATGGTGGTGTGTTTGTGTTAGAAGTCACTGGATTATTTACCAGGTTATAACACGTCTTCCTTGTCCTTTAGACTCCGAGCCGGTCTCTGAGGAACTGGCTCGTTCATTGCAGCTACGTGACATTAAGATGGAAAAGATTCTGGTTCTGGAGGAAGCGGAGATCCAGGAGCACCCACAGATCAAAGAGGAGCAGGTGGAGAGGTGCATCAGTCCAGACATGGAGGCTGATACTTCCAACGAGGATGAAGTCGGACATCCTGATTCAGAACCAGACACCAACTGTGAGCTGCTCCCGCCTTCCACGGCTGAGACTGTGAGCGAAGGCATCGACGACGACTGGAACGAGAGAGGTGGTTCATCCTCGTCCCGTCAGAGTCGCAGCGTCGAGGTCTTTGTGGGACTGGAGCAGCCTCCGAGAGGAGACAAGTCTTGCCGTTTTTGTGGCAAGAATTTTAGGAAGGACTCTTTTCTTATCAGACACGTAGCCAAGAGCCACAAAGGCCACAAAGCCTTTAAATGCCTGGAGTGCAAGAAGGAGTTTGAACAAAGGTACCATGTAATCCAGCATGCGAGGATTCACACCGGTGAAAAGCCCTTCAGCTGTGACTACTGTGACAAAACATTCGCTCAGAACTCGAGTCGTATTGTCCACATGAGGGTCCACACTGGAGAGAAACCATATTTTTGTAATAAATGCGGCAAGAGTTTTGCCATCAGCAGCCACTTGAGGTTTTGCAGAGGGACACAAAACAAAAGCACGAGCGACTTCCGCTGCTTAACATGTGGCCGATATTTCCAGTCGGATTCGAGCCTGAAGGTGCACATGGAGGTCCACGAGTCATGGAAACGGCACATGAGTGAGAAACTGCAAGGACCGGAGTTAGAAGATGAAAACTCTTAAAGATGTGAGAGAAACGTCAGAATGAGACACAAATGTTCATAAACTGTACAATCATGTATTCTACCAGTTTTAGTTTCAACTACAATCTCATGAAAGCAATGCATTTGTTAATTAGTTGAAATGTAGCTGAATAATTTAATGACAGTTATTAATTTCTGGGCTGTCGGTTTTGATTTGAGCAATTGATTATGAGTAAATTGCTATTTTATGTGCCGTTTGTGAAGTAAATCAAATGACCTGCAGCTCCACTCATTCCATCCTCGGATGTTTGACTGAACCAGACAGGAAGTCATTTTCAAATACAGGATGAGAACATGCAGGATATTCTAGAAATCACCATGGTCTGTGATAATCACATTTTCATAATGAAAACTTATAAATGATGAAATATAATTTGTAAAATACAAATAAAACCATGTAAACAGAAAAACGGATTTAGTTTGGAGAACTTTGGTATAAACTCAAGTAGAAGATCCCGGCTTAAAGGTACAAGTAAGATTTGTTGATTACGGTTTGTAAACACATCAAAGTTGGCCCGTCTGCTTTCCGCTATGCCTCGCCATTTTTGAGGGTTTTTTCGGCGCTGTGTTCGCCATTTTCGTAGCTTAGTCTTGGATGCATATTTACAACATGACAGCTAGGTCGCTGTGTTTTTCTAGAAGTCGAGGCCACGAAACATACAGAGCATGACGAAATAAGACAATACAGACGCAACCAAGTCTGTACTTTGTTTTGTTTGTAGGAAACCCAGTGCATTGTAAGCGCTTATTAAAGGCACCAATAAAGCATTTCATTTGATATAAAATGAGGAATTTGAAATAATTGACTGCATTGCTGATGCAATTAAATCAGATTTTAAGAGATACTAGTAGGGTTTCATTGTCACGGCTTAAGATCACTCTTCACCATCACTTAAAGGTGTCTTGCTGTGGAGAGAATCCCACCAATCATACGCCAACATCATCACACGCAGACTGTTACAGTGATGGAAACATTGTGGAGCACAATGTAGAAAATGACACGAGCAACAATGCAGGAACGCGTAAAATGAGATTATGATCTCAACACACCTACCTGGTGTCACATGATCAGCACTCAGCCAGTCATGATTAAACTCTACTCATTTATTTCAAAATAAGAGTGCTCTGCCCAAGTTCATTTCATCCAGGATTTAAAAATCAACCCTCCAACTGCTTTAAAGTGCCTCTGAGGGTTTGTCCAGAAAAAAAATGTCAGGAATGAAAATAGAAACGTACAATGTTATTTCATATTTTTTCTTTTTCAAAATAAAGGTTACACCAATCATTTTTGTTTGCTGGTGGAAATTCACCCTGTGTGTCATGATGTTAAACCGGAAGTACTAACGCTCGGTAAGCTTATTTTTTTTAATTATTTTTTTTATCCCACAATTGCACAATGTACAATTTCACAAATTGTCAGGAGAGGCCAAATCCCAATGTCCCCCCTTACGGACTCACGGACTTTGAGGCGCGCTCGCAAAGTCCGTGAGGGTTTAGGGATGTCCCACTGTCACATCAAGTGTTTGAGGCTGTCTGGCAGACATTTTGAGCCCTTTATGAACCCTTTCCGTAAGTCAGCATGGTATGCTGACTTAGCCTAAGGGAATTACCCACAAATCATTGCATTGTGACGTTAAACACGGGGTAACCAGTGGAAGCATGGAGACGTGAAAAAAAAGGTAAACAAAGAGGACGGATCACGTGTGTTCAGCCTGTCATAATAAATTTACTCAGGAACATTAAGGGTTAAAGATGGAACAAAAAATAAACATGAAATCAGATATTTATTCATCAAATGTTTGATTTTGTCATTGAAGCTGTTTTGACAAAAACGAGTAAATTCGAGTTACCTCATCTTGTGAGGAAAGAGCCTGAAAGACGTTCAAATCAAGGAGTACAAAGTATAAAATAAATACACACAATTATACATCATATTTTTTGTTTTCATGGTAACGTGATATGTTGCAGCAAAGTGCTGTCCCGTTCCTATTTACACCATCTCAAGCCCTCACAGTCTCTCACACTCAACGTTAGCTGGTGACGTCAGTAAGTCCTTGAGGGTTCAGGGTTTGAGGGTTTAGGGGGGACATTGGGATTTGGCCATTTAAACTAACATCGTTCGGTTAGTTCACGTCACTGAAAATTCACCCTGTGCGTCATGACGTTCAACCGGAAGTACTAACGTTCGGCTCGCTTATGTTGCAGAACTAGGCGGGCAGTTTAACCGGCAGTCAAAGCGTTTCTCGTCCTCCACATTCACCGGTAACGTTATAAGCTCCGTCATGGCCGGCACGCGGCTGCTCAGACTGCGGGTCAACGAGCGACTGGAAGCGGCCGTGGAGGAGATCTTTGGACTCGTTGAGAAGACGATAGAGGAGTACGAAGAAGGAGCTGTCCGCTCCAAGAGAGAAATCCTCCAGCTGAAGCAGCAGATCGAGCAGCTGACCGTTTTAAAGCCGGAAGTCGTTTTACTCAGAGCAGGTAACATGTAACCGTTAAAGCAACGTTCGCCGGTTGCACACAGAAAATGTATTGACAATTTTTTTTAAATTATATTCACAAACAAATACACAAGTTAAACAAGCAATATATGTGTAATATTAAGCTAATGTGTAAAATATATATATTTTAATGGTTACACCCTGAAACACATTTTTCTACGCACACAAAAGCAGACATTTCTCTCAAAATGTCTGCTTTTAAAATTGATTATGTGTTTGTGAACCATTGCTACAGGTGTGGCATATCGGGGTGATTATTGCACAAGTGTGCTTGGGCTCGTCACAATAAAAGGCCACTTTAAAATTGTGTAGTACTATCTTGGGGTGACATTCTTTAGGATTTCACATTACTGGGGCCACAGAAAACGTTTTTTTTTTGTGCTCTCTAAGAAGGATTTGAACACATTTGTGCATACAAATTGAGAGAAAAGTGTTTTTTGTGCAAAGAAAAAAAGTCTTTGATCTCCTTTTTAATGAAAAAAGAAGAAAGCAAAAACAATAGTGTTTATATTTCTTGTTCAGAGTAGTTAACCAGAACTTGGCATGGGAATGTTGCATTCTTTGTAGGTGCATTGTGTTAATACCTGGCCACCTGCTCCAAAGAAACCGGGTCCGTACTAACTCTAAATTTACAGTCATTAGTTGTAAAACAATACAAATGTATATAACTGTCGTATTTAACATCCTCTCTGTCCTTTAGACACCCAGCTAGTCTCAAAGAAACGGCCTCCTTCGTTGCAGCAATATGAGATTAAGGTGGAAGAGATTCCCGTTCTGGATAAAATGAAGATCCAGGAGCACCCACAGGTCAAAGAGGAGCCGGTGGAGAGGTGCATGAGTCCAGACATGGAGGCTGGTACTTACAACAATGTGGAAGTCAAGAAAGAAGTCAACCATCTGAAGCAGCGCATCGAGCTGCTGGCCGTTTTAAAAGCTGAAGTAACATCATTCAAAACAGGTGTGTGTCATTTATGATGAATGAAAAGGCCATGATACAGGAGCGAGACGTGTTAGTTAGTAGATATTTAGCATTCTAAGATGCTTAAAAGACATGTTTAGGTTGGTGGAAAAAGTATAAATATACTGAAAGCACCAAAAGTCTTTTATTCTACTGGACTATAATTATTCATGCATGAACGTGTTCACTTTATTTGTTGCAGATGGTAACGGTGGACCTCATTTTAATTACGTTATGTTCTGACGGTTTTATCTGCGAAGTAACTAAAGCTGTCAAATACATGCAATGGAGTAAAAAGTACAATGTAAAGTAGCATAAAATAGGAATCCTCAAGTACCTGAACATTGTACTTGGTAATGTTCCACCACTGATCAGCTGATATCGTCCCTCCAAACTTCATGTAACAACCTCACGTCATTGAAAACATCTGACTGAAGCACACCTTACTTGCACATGTACAAATATATTTGTGTAAGATGTCACAAGTTATTTAACAGATTATAACGCGTCTCTTCTGTTTTTTAGACACAGAGGAGAATTTTCCTTCCCAGCAGCCAGACTGTCTGAATCTGGAGGAAATCAAGACCCAGATCAAAGAGGAGCCGGTGGAGAGGTGCATCAGTCCAGACATGGAGGCTGACGCTTCCAACGAGGATGAAGTCGGACATCCTGATTCAGAACCAGACACCAACTATGAGCTGCTCCCGCCTTCCATCGACGTCGAATGGAACGGAATAGATGATTCATTGTCGGCTCGTCAGAGTCGGAGCGCTGCTCTGGAGCAGCCTGGGAGGGAAGACAAGTCTTGCCGTTTCTGCGGTAAACATTTTAGGAAGGACTCTTTTCTTATCAAACACGTAGCCATGAGTCACAAAGGACACAAAGCCTTTAAATGCCTGCAGTGCAACAAAGAGTTTGAACGAAGGTACCGGGTAGTCATACACACAAGGGTTCACACCGGTGAAAAGCCCTTCAGCTGTGACTACTGTGACAAAACATTCGCTCAGAGCTCAGCTCGTAATGTCCACATGAAGCACCACACTGGAGAGAAACCAAGCGATGATCACAAGCAGCAGCAGCTCGTTCGGCATATGAGAACTCACACGGGCAAAAGACGCCTTCCACAGCTGAGACTGTGAGCGTGAACGAAGGAGACTCATCTTCGTCCCGTCAGAGTCGCAGAGTCAAAGTCTTGGTGGGACTGGAGCAGCCTCGGAGGGAAGACAAGTCTTGCCGTTTTTGTGGCGCAAGTTTTGTGAAGAACTCTTTTCTTATCAGACACGTAGCCAAGAGTCACAAAGGCCACAAAGCCTTCAAATGCCTGGAGTGCAAGAAGGAGTTTGAACACAGGAACCATGTAATTCAGCATGCGAGGATTCACACGGGGGAGAAGCCCTTCAGCTGTGATTTCTGTGACAAAGCATTCACTCAGAACTGCAATCGCCTCGTTCGCATGAGACGGCACACCGGAGAGAAACCGTGTCTTTGTAGGAAATGTGGAAAGACATTTCCCAGTCGCAATCATTGATTGTTGTGCGTAGGGACTCAAAGGAAAGGCACCGCGCAACACGTGGCAGAGCTGTGCAGCTGAAGCTGAGGGAGAGAAACGTGCAGCTCAGGATTTAGGAATGTCTCAGCTACAGTCTCTCACAAAATAAATGGGGATTTTTATTTTTGCGGAATAAGAAACTATATTCATCAGTTGAAATATTGGAATGTTTCAGTTATGATTTTTTTCTTTTTCATCTGGAGTGTTTTTTGTGTTTTTCATATTTGGAGAAGCAAATAAACTGTTTGGCTTTAACATCGTTGTAGTTGCAGATGATTGAGTTTGTCTTCAGAAGTTAGACGTGAATGTAATGTGTTTATCTCACTAAAAGCAAAGAGATTCAAAATCCTTCAGGTTTATTTCTTGGTTGCTACTTAAGTATCATTTTTAGTGTTTTCTATAACGAGTTCAAAGTTGTTCGACATTGGAAGTTATTTTCAGTTTGTCCTTGTTGACCAGGAGCCGCCGTTATTTTTCTATCAAATAAATCATAAATTAAATAAGTGTAGCCGAGGGTTATGTTGCACTTATACTTTATAATAGCAATAAAATAATAAACACGGGGCTCTGTAGTCTGCACCAAGGTGGCAGCAACTTTATTATCCTTTCACACACTTCACAAGAACCTTTTACCTCTCTTGCTCCTTCACAATAAAAGCCCCAGACACATACACTGCTTCCTAGAGAGCTCTTAACGTAACATAACAGCTGACATACCTCCCCGTCCTCTATAAAGAAAAGTCCCCGTTAATAAAAATTCTAAATGCAACAAACACATTTTCCAACCCCAGTAAAATGTCTTCATAACACAAAATGTAACGGTAAATATTATACAGCCTCCAGAAAATATGCCCAACAGACACAGCTGATACCCCAGAGCGTTTGGACAAACGATCCATATAAAGATGTTAACAGACACATTCACACATTTATCGCTCACAAATCAGTTGGCGATACGTGACAAAGTCCTTTAAATATGCTGGTTGTCTCACAACTCTCTGAACGAGACACAGTGTTGTGGTTCACTGGTGCCCGTAACCAAACCAGTCCCAGTGACCCGTGGCTCCTCCTCTGGTGAACCCTCGTCCCGCAGCGAAGGAGCTTGGTGAGGAGGAGCCGGGAGGTTACTTGAAGAACCAGCAGGCCGTAGCAATCAGTCTATCATGATGAACAACCTGCTCCGGTCCGTGGAGGTCCAGAGGACTGCCAATGCCATAGATGAGTCCCGGTTCCCCTCGAGTCCGTCGTATCAGATGTTGTAATCACAAGGCCAGGCCAAAGGAGAGTCTGAAGGCCATCTCCACAGGAACCTCTGCCACCGAGTCATGGAAACACACGTAGAACTCCTGAGGGACGGGCTCGAGCAACATCCGTCCGATAACCCAGTAAGTCATGGTGGGAGCAGGCTTCCTCTGGTCGGTCCAGTTCTCCGGTTTACACTGAAACAGGACCCCGTGTTCCTTCACAGGACCCAGACCCCAACCGCCGCCCCGAGGCCGGTCTACAGCCTGACGGCCGCTGGCCGGCAGGCTCTGCTGGAATGCGGCCCGTATGGAGAGGCAGCAGTGGTGGAAGTTGCGGATGAGCTGTGGGTGGATGGAGCCGCTGAGCTGAGCCACCTCTCTGTGAGTCGGAGCGATGAAGATCCCCTGAACAGTTTCCATCAAGACATAGTGGAACAAGGTGTTCTCTGCACCTGAAGTCAGTTTCATGGTGTTGTACATCTCCTCTGTCTCCCTTTCAGTCAGGGTCTTCTTCAGGGTGCCTAGGTAGAATGGGTTTGGGTGCTTCATTCTGGGAATCTTGAAGAGACCTCCACTCCCATCAGACCCTCCAGATCCCAGCGAGTCCCGACGCCCCCTCAGCTTCCTCCCTGAGTCTGGGGTGGAATGTGGACTGAGGCCTGGAGCCATTGATGAAACAGACCCTGACCCAGCATCCATCCGTCCCTCACTCCCACTGTCAGACAGGCTCCTCTGGGGGCTGGACCTCCGGGCCTTCTCCCCAAACAGGCTACGGCCTCTGGACCCGGAGGAGGAGCCTTTGACAGCCACTGCTAGCTTGCTGAAGACGGGGGAGGAAGAGACCAGGCTGTCCAGGCGGTCGCGGGCTGTGGCAGCAGGGAGGAACCAGTCGGCACAGGACAGGCAAGGAGCAGGCGGAGCATTGAGACGCTCCTCGATACCTGCTTCCAACACCTCCAGTTGCAGCAGGGCAGCCTTCACCTGATCTACGTAAACACAATGGGGTCCTGTAGAGCCCAAAGCTGGAGAAGCACAGCCACCTGCCTCCAACAGCACACACTGCATGAAGTGCCTCAATCCCACTATGAGGAGGAAGTGACGTCCTTGAGGCTGGCTGTAGCCCGGCACTGTGCTGCTGCTGTTATCGCTCTGCTGGGGAAACACCTCCCTCCAGATGACCAGCTGACCCACCCGCGGCTCAGGCGCCAGCAGGCAGTAGTGCTGGCAGTACAGGCTCACATCCAGCAGCTCCTCTTTAGGCAGGTGGTTGGCAATCAGGTAGGACTTGTAGAACAAACAGGAGCCAAGAATTACATACAGACGCCTCAGGCCAAAAAAGTCCTCGGACATTTCTCCAAAATCAGAAGACTCAAAATGAGAGAGAACAGTATCCACCTCCATCTTGATTTCCGGAGGCAGCGTCAGCCATCGGACGGCCGGCAGTCCGTCAAGAAAAAGGGTCCCTGAGACATCGGGGGTCGGCGCTGAGGAGCCGTCCCTCAAGCGAGACGGCTGGATGAGCTGCTGGAAGAACAGGCAGAAGAAGTGGTCCAACCTGGGCGCATGGTCCACTTTACAGAACGCATTGTCTAAGGAGCCGTACATGACCTTTAGAGTCCGGACTACGCCTCCCACCACCGTCTGCAAATACAGCAGTGGAACCCTCTCAGCAGGAAGACCGATGACCAACAGGTTGCTGCTTTCCTTCCAGTAGCCCACATGAACCAGCTGTTTCCCAAGCAGGAGAGAAGAACTGAGTATTGGCCCTCCTGTGACGTTCTCCAGCATGTCACACAAAGTGAGGAAGATGCCCCTCACTCCTTTCAGCTGGCCGGAGGCCTCAGACACGGGGTACTGGTACAAGATCTCCTCCTCTTCCTGCGGCGACGCCGAGTCCAGTTTAAGTGAGAGGTACATGACAACGTGCGGGATGTGTCCCATGGACATCTGAAGTTCGGCTGTGTCCTCTCCCCCCAGCAGAGCTTCCAGACAGAGGTGTTGAGGAACCCTGCAAGATACAACACACTTGAACACTGCTTCCTCGAGAGCTCTTATTGTAACTCGACATCACAGCTTACATGTGTAGCCGAGGGTTATGTTGCACTTATACTTTATAATGGTAATAACATAATAAACACGGGGCTCTGTAGTCTGCACCAAGGTGGCAGCAACTTTATTGTCTTCTCACACGCTTCACAAGAACCTTTTTCCTCTCTTCCTTCTTCCGTTTCAACCTTCACAATAAAAGCACCAGACACATACACTGGAACACTGTTTCCGAGAGAGCTCTTAACGTAACTCAATATACCAGCTTACATAAGTAACAACCTTTATACAGAAACCAAGCAGCATTCTCATTGTAGTAAGAAACGTCATTTTTGTTTTGCACATTATCAGAAAAACGGAGCTATCCTGACCGGACGTGGGCACTGGTGAAAATGAGCCCTGTGCGTCGTGACGTAGAACCCGGAAGTGTTAACTAACGTAAACAATAGAATGCCATGCATAGACCAACGGTTGCCGCCAAAGAGTGTTATGGCTTAGTTACGACTTTCAGTTCCGTAGGAGATTTCTAATTTTTTAAAGAGTGTGTGTCTCGTCCTCGATATTCACCGGTAACGTTATAAGCTCCGTAATGTCCGGCACGCGGCTGCTCAGACTGCGGGTCAACGAGCGACTGGAAGCGGCCGTGGAGGAGATCTTTGGACTCGTTGAGAAGACGATAGAGGAGTACGAAGAAGGAGCTGTCCGCTCCAAGAGAGAAATCCTCCAGCTGAAGCAGCAGATCGAGCAGCTGACCGTTTTAAAACCGGAACTCATGTTAAACCGAGCAGGTAACGTGTAACCGTTAAAGGAACGTTAGCCAGTTGCTAGGTAACCGTTGAGCGTTGTACAGCTTGGATACAAATGTTCATATATATATATATATATACAGAAACCGTATATATATATATATATATATATATATATATATATATATATATATATATATATATAAATTGATATAAACGAAACAGAAAATATGTGGATAAATTGTAAAGACAATAGAATATACGCAAAATAGAAAAACAACTGTTTTTCAAATAAAAGTAGCACTAAAAGACGAAATTAAAGGAAACTAAATACAACTTCCGTGTCCGTCGTGTTATAGTGCGATCTCGTGTGACGTCACAGTTGTTGCTGTCGGCCATGTTGGAGTACACACAAAGCCACTGGCACGCACGACTGAGTCACATAACTGCACTGGCATTTAGTACTCCCGATCACACCTAGGGCTATTCATACCTCACCTGCTCTTTTGAATAGAACCTATCGATCATGGTGAACTTTTGTGCTGTCATTGGCTGTGGCAGTAGAGGTGGTAGAGACAAGAAATCATTCTTTCGTTTGCCAGCGGTCATTACACATCAAGGAAATGACACGATGGAGCTATCCAAGAGACGTCGCGAGAAATGGCTGTCACGCATCTCTCGAGATATAAAGGAATCTAATTTGGCGTACACTCGAGTATGTGCGGATCACTTTATAAGTGGTAAGTGATTTTATTTACAAATTCGTTTGTGAACAGTTGAAAGTGTGTCAATCATCACCGATTCTGATGTCAGTAAACATACATGTTCGCTGATTCTCAGTGACACTGACAAGCAGTAGAATGCAGGCCCATGTACTGATGTAGTGTGTGCAGGTGCCCCTTGCTCAATATATATCCATTTACAAACACTGGCCTCCCCAAAACATCTGTATATTTATATCACATTATCAGATGATTATTATGTTTTGCTATTAACATTGACTATATGACTTGAAAAACAAAATTATACTGTATGCACTAGTTTTCATTCAGTCAATCTGACTTGATATTGAAAGAATAGATTGGAAAACGATTAAATGTAGAAATTGGTATTTCAATTATTCAAACATGTGAGAGGAAACTGGTTGATAATTAGCGATATCAATTTAATAAAGGAAATATAAATTAATCCGATAAGACTACTTCGGTAAAATTGTATTTCAATGTTTATTACAAACTGTTTCAGGTAAACCCTCTACTCTCCAAGATGCCGATAATCCAGACTGGTCTCCGTCTCTAAAACTTGGACATGAGAAGGTTACCGAAGCTTCATCGGCCCGTGACAGCAGTCGGTACCAGAGACGTGTCAAGCGTGTACAACGGGCGAAACACATAGATGCAGCCTCAGCATTGCTTGATATGAGTTTAACGTCAGATCATGCATATGACAGCCCACCAGCAGCAGAGGATGAGGACGAGGATAAGAATAACCAAGCCAACCAGACAGACCTCGGTGGGGCCACGATTGCAGCAATGCAAGCTGAGATGCAGCGCCTACTCTCGGAAAATCAGAATTTGAAAAAGGAACTTTCCGATGAACGATCCAGATGGAAGATGAGTAGGATCGGCACTGAAACTATCTGCACTCATCGTATAGGTATCCAAATTACCAATAACCTTCAATTTGGCCAGGTACCGAACCTTTGATGCACTATCCAGTGATTCAGAGTATGGTACTTTCACCGCACTTCCTTGTTTACTCGCCGCCATGTGGGATCTGTATGTACTCCAACATGGCGGACAGACCTCGTATCTAACGAGATCGTGACGTCAGCGAGATCACACTATATTGTGGATGACGGCATGACTACCAGGCCCACTTATTATAAATACAGGGGGCTAAGCACACAGCCCTGCGGGGTTGCGGCTATGATTTTTATTGTTATTATTAGATTAATGTTAAGATATTACTGGATTATTTAAACAGGTTATATATGTGTATGTAACATGTGTCCTCTCTGTCCTTTTAGATAACCAGCCAGTCTTTGAGGGACTGCCTCCGTCGTTGCAGCAATATGGGATTATGGTGGTAGAGGTTCCCGTTCTGGAGGAAGCAAAGATCCAGGAGCCCCCACTGGTCAAAGAGGAGCCGGTGGACGTGTGCATCCCTAAAGGCACGGAGGTTGTCAACAATGCTGCAATCAAGAGAGAAATGAACCGTCTGAAACAGCTCATCGAGCCGCTGGCCATTTTAAAAGCTGCAGAAACACCATTCAGAGCAGGTTTGTGTCATGTATGATGAACACATTACTTCATTAATTATTAGGCCACAAATTGCTGCAGGTTCAGGTTGTTAGCTGTTCATATTACTAAACAAAGGAGCTAGAATTCATAGTAATCATCCTACGATTCACCAAAAGGTATTTTGGTTCGTCCTCAGATTAACACCGTTATCTAGCTGCCTGCTACGCCGTCGCCATTTTGAGAGGCAAAGTATATCCTCTGAATCTCACATGTAGTTCCTTAAAGTAGCAATACAACGGTATTAAAATGCATGTTACAAGTAAAAGTCATGCATTGAAAGTCTTAAAAGTATTGGCGTCAAATTATACTGAAAGTACCAAAGTACTCATAATGCAAAATGGTCCATTTCAGAATAATGTATATTACTGTATATTTAGTTATGCATTCATTTATGAACACCAATTAAACTGTGATGGCTTTAAAAACAAAGTTGATCCTCAACCTCACATCATTGAAAACATCTGACTGAAGCACACCTTACTTGCACATGTACAAATATATTTGTGTAAGATGTCACAAGTTATTTAACAGATTATAACGCGTCTCTTCTGTTTTTTAGACACAGAGGAGAATTTTCCTTCCCAGCAGCCAGACTGTCTGACTCTGGAGGAAATCAAGACCCAGATCAAAGAGGAGCCGGTGGAGAGGTGCATCAGTCCAGACATGGAGGCTGACGCTTCCAACGAGGATGAAGTCGGACATCCTGATTCAGAACCAGACACCAACTATGAGCTGCTCCCGCCTTCCATCGACGTCGAATGGAACGGAATAGATGATTCATTGTCGGCTCGTCAGAGTCGGAGCGCTGCTCTGGAGCAGCCTGGGAGGGAAGACAAGTCTTGCCGTTTCTGCGGTAAACATTTTAGGAAGGACTCTTTTCTTATCAAACACGTAGCCATGAGTCACAAAGGACACAAAGCCTTTAAATGCCTGCAGTGCAACAAAGAGTTTGAACGAAGGTACCGGGTAGTCATACACACAAGGGTTCACACCGGTGAAAAGCCCTTCAGCTGTGACTACTGTGACAAAACATTCGCTCGGAACTCGAGTCGTATTGTCCACATGAGGGTCCACACTGGAGAGAAACCAAGCGATGATCACAAGCAGCAGCTCGTTCGGCATATGAGAACTCACGCGGGCAAAAAACCCTGAAAAAACCCAGACACAGCTGATACCCCAGAGCGTTTGGACAAACTATCCATATTGTAAGAGCCATTTTGTTGTTTTTGGTTATGTACAACCTCCCGCCACATGGGGCGGTAGTGGCGCTGTTAGTCAGGCCACAGGTAATATAATCGGTGGGGTCATTGGGCACAGGGGTTGCTCATAGGTAGAAGCAAACAGTTTTTGAGCCTGCACATGTAACAACGGCAAGGGTTGTGATTTATTGGTTAATGGAGAAATGCATAACTGGAAGAGAAAGTTGTGAACTCTGATTATGTGAGGAATAAAGTGCCAATATTCGAACCTAGACTATGTTATTGATGACACGCGTCAGAACAAGCATTACAGCAACCATAGTGACTTTTTATTGGGAAGCAACGGTCACTACACATATAAAGATGTTAACAGACACATTCACACATTTATCGCACTTATACTTTATAACGGTAATAACATAATAAACATGGGGCTCTGTAGTCTGCACCAAGGTGGCAGCAACTTTATTGTCTTCTCACACGCTTCACAAGAACCTTTTTCCTCTCTTCCTTCTTCCGTTTCATCCTTCACAATAAAAGCACCAGACACATACATTGGAACACTGTTTCCTAGAGAACATACACTGGAACACTGTTTCCTTGAGAGCTCTTAACGTAACTCAATATACCAGCTTACATAAGTAACAACCTTTATACAGAAACCAAGCAGCATTCTCATTGTAGTAAGAAACGTCATTTTTGTTTTGCACATTATCAGAAAAACGGAGCTATCCTGACCGGAAGTGGGCACTGGTGAAAATGAGCCCTGTGCGTCGTGACGTAGAACCCGGAAGTGTTAACTAACGTAAAAAAAAGAATGCCATGCATAGACCAACGGTTGCCGCCAAAGAGTGTTATGGCTTAGTTACGACTTTGAGTTCCGTAGGAGATTTCTAATTTTTTAAAGAGTGTGTGTCTCGTCCTCGATATTCACCGGTAACGTTATAAGCTCCGTAATGTCCGGCACGCGGCTGCTCAGACTGCGGGTCAACGAGCGACTGGAAGCGGCCGTGGAGGAGATCTTTGGACTCGTTGAGAAGACGATAGAGGAGTACGAAGAAGGAGCTGTCCGCTCCAAGAGAGAAATCCTCCAGCTGAAGCAGCAGATCGAGCAGCTGACCGTTTTAAAACCGGAACTCATGTTAAACCGAGCAGGTAACGTGTAACCGTTAAAGGAACGTTAGCCGGTTAGCTATTACAACTGGAATTCAATGGCTTTTTATTGCGATTTTAAATATATCGGAAACAAAAAGTCAAAATTGGTTCAGTGAAATAAAATTTGTATTCACCCTCTTTGCTATGGATCTCTTAAATAAGATGTGGTACTGCCAAATTACCATCACAAGTCACATAATTAGTGAAGTAAAGTCCAACTGTGTGCAAAGCTAAGTGTCACGTGATCAAAAAAAAAAAAGTTGCTGTTTATTGAAGGTCTTCACTTCAGCCACATTGGTTTCATTCTTTATACTCCAGAGCTGCTTCTTGCTTAAAATTCTATTCAAAGGTGGTTTGCTCAGTACAATCCATGTGAAACATCAATCAATTTAAGTATTGCATCTGTTGTGAAGCCACGTTTAAACTTTTAGACTTGCTATAGCAACTGGAAACATCTGGTCAGTGTTATGGTTACAGATGGATGCTGGTGGAAAAAAATAAGTATTTATTTTTTTTTACTTGTTTTTTTCTCCAGCAAAATATAGTAATAATTGTTTTTGTGTTTTTTTTTTTTTTTGCTGGGTGAAATGGGCTTCCATAGTTATCTTTGTGTTGCCTGACCTGTTTAGAGGTCTTCATGGTGTTGCAGACTTGGCCTTTCAGAACAGGTGTTTGTACTGGGATCATGTGACACTTAGCTTGCACACAGGTGGACTTTATTGAACTAATCATGTTGGTAGCACCACATCTTATTTAGGGGCTTAGAGCTGTCATCAATTCTGAGTATTTTGTGTTGGACCATTACATGAAACGTGTCCAGCTTTGTTGTCTTTGTCCTTCGCTGTTATTTCTGTTTAAGTACATTAAGAGAGATGCAAAATCTATTTCTTTGTATGTGATTCTGTTAAACATCTATTTAAACACCAGGTTGTACTGCAGCTAAGAGGAGAATGCTTTTTTTTTTTTTTACAAGACATTGTATCAAGTGTCTTCTCTGTCTTTTAGACACCCAGTCGGTCTCTGAGGAGATTTTGCCTTCGCAGCAGCCAGACCGGTTTACCGATGTGGAGGACAACGGGGTCCGTGACTGTCAGCGGGTCAAAGAGGAGCAGGTGGATCGGTGCATCGGACCAGACGAGGCTGAAGTCAGACTTCCTAAATCAGAACCAGACACCAACTGTGAGCTGCTCCCACCGTCCACGGACGAACCCGTGAACGAAAGAATCGACGACGAATGGTTCGGAAGAGATGGTTCATTGTCTCCTCGTCAGCAGGCGGATCAGAGCATCATTCCAGACTTTCTGGAAGATTCGTACGAGGATTTAGAAGTCAGACTTCCTGAATCCGATGCTCAGCCGGACTTCCAGCCGTTCCCATCTTTCAGCACCATAACTGTGAAGGATGAAGAATGGAACGGGAGCTCAGGTTCAGCTTCTCGTGGTGTGAATCGCACTGACTCAGCGTTTATTCATAAGGAGCAGGAACCAGCCCAGATGGACAAAACGTTTTGCCAGTTCTGCGGCATGTGCTTCAACGGGGACTCTGATCTGAGCGCACACATCGACAAGATCCACGCCAACGCGAAGGCCTTCAAGTGCTCCGAATGCGACATGCAGTTCGTCCGCAGGGCCCATCTGGTGACGCACCTGAGGATCCACACGGGCGAGAAGCCGTACAGGTGTTCCTTCTGCACGCGATCCTTCACTCAAAGCTCCAATCTCAACGTGCACCTGAGGATGCACACGGGGGAGAAGCCGTACTTTTGCAGGTCGTGCGGCATAATGGTCGCCCGCAGCAATCATCTCAAAACCTGCGGTAAGACGAGCCTCAGGAGGAGGAAGTCCTGCTGCTGCTCGCTTTGCAGCAAAACGTTCTACTCGGCTTCAAAGCTGCGAGTCCACGAGAGGATCCATGAAGCCGGGAAACATGACGCGGTTTGGTTGACTTGATCATCACACTGAATCAGTTTTAACTTAATTTATTCTTTGTTTTTCAGTATTTGAATCTAAAAATGTAGGCTGTGACTCAGAGGTCTGGAACCAATAACCAGTGTGGAGGCTGAACAAGAGAACCTATTAACATTTACAACAATTATTTAGTGTTTTAACCCTTTGATACACAAGCTATGCAAACCCCTACTAAGGCACAACATGGGTCAAAAATGACCCGTATTGACCTACAATGTTATTTCATGCACGGCTGAGAGTTTCTTTGCTATATTTTTGGAAATCAATATATTACATCATTTAATATTCAAAGTATTCATTAAATATCTTGTTTTTGATTACCACACATCCCTTTATTTTTTCCTTTTTTTTAATTTATGAACTAAAATATTGTTTTATTATAGAGGCGATGGGAAGATGTGGGTTAAAAAAGATAAACGCTGCCACCACCCAGCCACATAAGGACATCAGACAGGAGGGCCAAGTGAAGAGGAAGAGGAAGAGGAAGAGGTGCAAGTTCTGCCCAGCTGTCAAAGACAGGAAAGCCAGCAGCTGGTGTTCAAAGTGCACCAGCCCTGTGTGCAAGGAGCACAAACATGTGATTGTCATTTGTGAGGCATGTATGCACTAAGATGGCAATTTGCACTATATGAGTTTATTGAATCAGTTTTCTTTTCTTTTATTTATTCATTTTATACATTTACCACAGTTCACTACAGATACACTTACAGTTCAATATCAGTGTTATCGGTTGTATGTTATGTGTGAGTGTGAGAAAGTAAACATTTCAAATATTAAATGTGTAATTATTTGGTCCAAATCACTGCTAAAATAATAATTGTTAACAAAATTGTTGTCTTTTTTAAAATTTTTATCACACATGTGGTTTGATGTGTAAACTTGATGCTGTAATACAAAAACTATTTTAGTTTAAAAAATTAAGACAGAGAAAATGAAAATAATTTATGGTAATCAAAAACAAGATATTTTAATGAATACTTTGTAATATTAAATGATTAAATTAATAGATTTTAAAAGATGTAGCAAATAAACACAGCCGTGCATGAAATAAAATGAATACGGGTCATTTTGGACCCATGTTGTGTCTTTAGAAGGGTAGTGATACAAAAATGTTTTTTATTCAAAAAGGACAAATGAAAATAAGAATTTGTGATCAAAAATCTAGTTAACTGAGGAATTCCTGGAATTCTGAATGATGAAATAAATTTATTGCAAAGATATTTACAATTAAAACTCCGTGGGGTCACTTTTGACCCATGTTGTGTATCAAAGGGGTTTAAAGGAGTGTGTGAAATACAGTTTGCTTTATTGGGACGAAGTACGTGAAAAATAAGTGAAAAGCTGATGAAAATAATCTCATATTTCAGCTCCAGAACTCCGAGAAGACGACAAAATCCTGTATAATATAGTCACTAGGAGCAGTGTACTCAGTAAAAGAGTTATTTTGACACTTGGATATTCTCCCTCCCTTCTCCAGCTGTCTGCTGTTGCTTTTTCCCACTTACTCCTTGAACTCTGCATTGTGTTGGTTCTTGAGGTGTTTTATTGAATTGCTTGTGCTAAAAAAAGCTAAATTTCATCCTGTGACCACTTCAAGTCTTTCCTGTTTCTATTCCCGTTACTGCTCATGGTTATCTTGCACTTCTCTGTTCATGAAATGCACATTTTCTTTATAATGATAAAGAACTGTTTGTGATACTTGTTGACAGATATTACAGACATCTTATCTTCCACTGAAATGAGCCACAGAGTTGTAGGAAACGCACGTCATGATCACATTACTTTTCCGTATTTGACTAAATAATGCACTATAAAAAGCATAACTGTGAAAAAGTGGCTGGAAGAACTACTCATATCTTTTAAAATTAGCAATACTGCTCTGTAAAAAAATACTCCGTTAAAGATAAGTCTCATAATCAATATTTCAAGTAAAAGTATAAATGGCAAACTGCACTTAAAGTATTAAAGCAAAAGTACTTTCTTGGCCAACTGGTCCCTTTCAGAGTGATATTATAACCTATAGTATATTATTACTGACGCTTATACTTTATAAATTGATCACGTGTTTTGTTTGTCAAATTTTAAGGTTTGTTTGTCAAGGTAACGCAGAGAAAATATTCCAAATATAGCGTAAAATCCAACGGTAATTTAACTTTAAATTAACTAACTCCAGTTTAAAAAAGTATTATATTTCCCTCTGAAATGTAGCAGTAGACGTGTAAAGTAATAGAAATACTCAACTTGAGTAGATGCACTTCATTTCCTTCCATTACTGCATGAAGAAGCAGCATATGTTATTGTTAAAAAATAAAAGAAAATAGGTCTAGGACCAGGTCTCTCCAGCAGGGGGTGATATTGTGGTTTCAATCAAAGATCGTCTCTGTTCACTTCCTGGTCAGAAATAATGAAATGTACCCGTTGTGTTTTCCAAACTCCTTTTTTTCCCCCGATGAGTAATTTCATCACCTGGAAATGTTGACATAGTGAGACATCTTTACTTAATTTACATATCTTTGTTAATACTTAACGGAGAATGAAGCCAGAGGATGGAGAGCCGGAGCTGCGGCACAAGAGATAGACGAAGAAGAAGTAACGAGAAGGCAAAAGTGAATGAGTGTTGGTAATTGAAATTAAAAAAGATGGCCGTTTGTATACCTAGCTAGCTGTTAGCTCCGTTTAAATAGCGTGTCAACGTCTGCTTTTGGACGGTTAAGCTAGCTACACTAGCTAGCAGGTGCTGCTGTAAGCTAATCAGTTGGTGTAACGGTTGTAACGCGGTTTAAATGTAGCGGTAGGTTTTCACACCTTACGTTGGGTTTAATTAAAGTATCATTTTCAATTATCCACAACTAGCTTATCTTTTACATAAACCCGCCTCCTCTACAGCGAGCGTTTAAATTAATTAACAGCTTAACGTTCAGCTGACACCTGTCTGCCCACGAAGAAGAAAGAAAAAAACCTCACCGTTTGTTTCTGCTTTAATTAATTCAAAAAGCCAAATAATTATGTAGTTTTAGAACAGATATTGGGGATGCTTATTAAATATATATATTAAATATATATATATAATATATATATATATATATATAACAGATAATTATGCTAATTAAATATATATATATATTTAATTAGCATAATTATCTGTGTGTTTATATATAATAATTATCTGTTATATATATATATATATAATGTATATATAATTATCTGTTATATATATATAGTATGTATATATAATTATCTGTTATATATATATATATAATGTATATATAATTATATACATTATATATATATATATATATATAGATAATGTATTTTATATATAATATATATTAAGGATACTAATTAAACGTTTGTAGTTGTATTTCTTTCCCACCTAAAGGAAGCCGTTGTGGTGTGTTTATGTTGGAGGGTTATTACAGACGCAGGACTCTGAAACTGTTCATCCAAGAGGCTCAAAGCAGCGGATAATGTTTCCTGTATCAGTTTACTGAAGGCTGTCAGCACTGAGGCCACCGAGGCTTTTATTCCACTCCAGGATCAGCACCAGAAGAGCTGGTAATACCTCAAAGAGATGGAGATATTTAACACGATTTTAAGAGACACAAAAAGATAAAGTGGGAACCTTTGGATTTGTGCAATAGATCTATTAAATTCAGATTTTGTCAATATGATGTCAATTGAGGCGGTCTTGAGGCTCTACAGAGGCATCAGCTATCAAGACCCTAAACTAATTCAAACTCACACACCGATGGCACAGCATTCGGGAGTCATTTTGGGGTTCAGTGTCTCGCCGAAGGACACTTCTACATGCGGATTGGAGGAAACGAGGAAATGTGTTTGAAGAGAAATGGGTCCTTACTGGAACATTTTCTCTGAATCTCTGTTGTCCATGATACTCCTCTTCCTGCTCTTTCTTCCCTCAGGTGCATGAGGCCCTCAGGTCCTGCTAGGAGAACCCATGGAGCCAGTCGTCATGCCCTTCCACTCCTCCTCCCCACCTCCACTGGAAGACGAGGAGGCGGGATCAGAGGACGAGTTCGGGGACTTTGGGGGGTTCTCCGTCGTGGTGTCCTGCTCTCATCCTGTCTACGCTGATTCGACTGATTCAGCATCCAGCCTCAGACAACCTCATCCCACCACAAAGCCAGCAGCCATCCATCAACCTAACTGTAGCTTTAATCGCCCAGTGGAACAATCCCAACCCACATCCGCTGTGGACCAGAGACAGGTGGAGCGGCAGGATTGTAATGCAGGATCCCGTGTGCACCTCACGAATGGGTACTTTGAAGGAGACCCCAGCTCTGGGACCCACACGGCCTCTGCAGTGGGAGCACGCTATCCCAGCGAGGAAACCGGGTTTGCTGATTTCACTGTGTTTACAGAGCAGGCGGCTCATCCCTGGTGCTGTGGCTTCACTCCCACGGGGAGCAGAGGGCGGTGGGATGTCCGACTGGAACACAACACCAGCAGCAGCTCTGGTGGACAAATCGGCGATCCAGGACAGAAGGTTGTGTTGGACTCTGAGCCGAGATCTCATTGTGCTCACCAGGCAGAAGGAAATGTTTGCACTCAGGTCGAGCACTGTGAGGAAAGAGATGCAGCACTCGTGCAACCATCTCAGGACCGCCGTCAGTCTCAGGAAGCTGCAGCAGCTTTGGATTTTCCACCCGAAGAGCCTCATTCTGGGGGGGAGGAGGAGTTCGGCAAGCCTGGGGACGGTCAGAAGAAAAGGAGGTATAGTTTAAATTCTTTACAAACCACAGAGACGCAGAAGGATGGAGAGTCAGACAAAAAGAGCGTCTCTACTGTCCCCCAAACATTCGGTGTGTACGGGTCTGCTTCAGAGGACCCGGCGTCTTTCTCTGATGATTTGTCATTCGAGTGTCCTTCTGCGGACGTGGAACCAAACGTTTCATCTCTAGTTTCACACGAGGACCAGACTGACTGGGACCAGACTGATGATGAAGACTATTCTGACTTCTCTGTCAACGACAGCGTGGCCAATCTCTTTCGGTCCGAGGCAGAGAAGGGTTTTCATTACTGCGACCAATCTGCTACTCAGGAAACTCGTGCTACCTCCAGCCAGCCTCGACCTGGAACACACACAGACGGCACATGTTCAGACGTCACAGACCACGAGTGTCTCCAAACGGCCGATGCAGCGGTGCAGAGTCTGGGAAACCTCCCGCCCAGCGACAGCTTTGCTGATTTCTGCTCGGCGCCCACGCAGGAGGAGGGAGAGGGGTCGTGGGCCGAGTTCAAGGACCAGAGGGCTCTGGAGGAGGAGGAAACCTGGACCCGGTCCAGAGAGCCAGTCAGCAGCCTGCAGACCGCTGAGGAGGAGCAGGACCGGGATGGGAAACACGGGGTTTCCAGGAGGAACAGCTGTCAGGTGGGAGGCTCTTTATGATGATACCTAATTCTTATTGGCCAGAAGAAAATGTATTTTTAAGAGCTTGTCCTGGATTATGGGTCATTATGTAGTCTGTTTATTTGTAACATGCCAGACAAACTAAATACTTCACAGGCAATAAAATAAAAGCTTAAAGTCGATCAAAAGATCATCATGGATATTTGATTTTTTAAATGAACCGTCTCCCGTTTTCTTTCTCTGGCTAGGCGTCGCTGTCCTGCCGTGTCCAGCAGCTTCTCATGGCCAGCTTTCCGGAGGTAGAGGTCCCCGCTGATGAAGGAGAGGAGGAGGTGCTGAACCTCAATGCTCTGCTTCACGGCCGACTCCTCTCTGAGAGTGAGGAGGAGGACGAGGAAGAGGAGGAGGAGGAGGAGATACCTGAACACCTGAGCCCCAGATCTCAGTGGTGAGGGTGCCTCCCTGGTAATGCTGGTTGATGAAGATGATGGTGGATATGTAAACAGCAGTTTTCTCTCCTTCCTTCTGAATTGCTCAGGATTCGGCCTCATCAGGACCTCCACGATGCAGTCGGCCTCCGGTTTCAGTGGGGAGGCTCCCACACCAACAGGACTCTGCTCCGGTGCCTCGGTGTGGAGACGCGGAACATTGTGAGTTTGGCAAAACATTTAAAAGTATAGATGTGTATGTACTGGTATTGAAATATGAAATAACAGTGACAGAGAGTTAAGCTTTTGGCCAGCCCGAGGCCAGATCAATGTAAAGAACTGACAGTATGTGATGTTCGTATAGAATAAAAACATCTGTAGTTGCAGAATAACTTCCCTCCTGTTTGTTGCTTCAGATAAAAGTCTGTTTTACTTTGTCTCTTTTCAAAGGTGTTCATCGGCATGAAGAAGCAGCCAGTAGCTGTGCCTGCTTTTGCATCCAGTCTGGTGAGTCAACTGCAGGAAATTCATTTAATTCATTAATAAATAAAATAAATCCAAACCTCATTTTATGATATGTGTCCTTCCCTTTGTTCCCTCTCCTCAGGGAATGCTAGAGCCCACCAAAGACTCCGTACCAGCCGGGTGTCCTCCTGACACGCCGCAGCCCTCCACACGTTCTACAAAGGTACATTCGTCTTTTCATTTATTCGGTATTAGATTAAAGAAGAAGAGACTAGAGCTGACGGTTATCTACAGAGGAATATGAAGACGTCACAGCTGCTATGTGGGTAAACAGCCACTAGATGTCACTAAAGACGTGTGTTCCTCTGCTCGCTCCAGTAACCGTCGCTCCCCTGATGCATCTCCTTAAGTGACCGTTTTTAAATGTTGTCTCCTCTGTGCGTAGGAGGCGCTTCCTTCCAGCCAGCTGGACTGGAGCAGCCGTGGCCTTAGCAGCTCTCAGGACGGTACGTCCCCCCGCCGAGCCCCTCACTTCTGGGGCTGGAAGTAGACCTCCTCCTCCCCACTTCCTCCAGGGCATGTTCTGCTTCTTCTTTTCTTTTCTTTAACGCCGTGTTTCCCTCCAGTCGCTCAGGATTTCTTTCTCGTGAATGACAGAGATGGATCCAGTGTTGAGAAGTCATGTTTCTGTCTTTATTATCTGTCCAAGTTTGCAGATTTATAAATATCCAACAAGTAAGACAAGAACTTTACTGTGAAACATCTACCGGGGGAAACACTGTGCTGGCTCCCTCCTCCCTCCTTCCTCTGTCTCCTCTCGTGTCCCATCTTTACCTGCAGCCAGAGCAGAATTGATCTCAGTATTTATCAGTTATTTTGGGGACACACTGAGGTGTTCATCTCGACTTGGTAACACTATGATGTGCGTACTGTTACTCGCTATGTGATTATTCTGGAAGTTGTTTATTTAAAGTAGAACCAGAATACCTGAAGGTAATGCTGAATAAAGCACGAAACACTCAATGAAATTTGCATGGTCATGAAATGTGCCGTGACGATCGAACGGTATCCAAAGAAGCATTTTAATTGAATGTGCTGGTGGCCAGTTGGACTCTTCCCGTGTTAATACTTCTCCCAGTGCATGACTGTTACACTCATCAAGTTATTTATTTGACACAAAAGTGTCGATTTATTTGTTCATATTAGCTCGTAAAAAGGTTTATGTTGAAGAGAAACACCAAAAGATAATAAAACAGCATCAGAGTCGTTCTTTGCTCAGGAAATATTTGATTTATTGATTTATTGATTGAATCAGATTTGTGTTTTTTGATCAGTATTTACACACAAAGTATTGTAATTCATGTCTGTTACAACATGAGTGAGCTTCCTGTATGCGAGGAGTCTTCTTTGGTACATTTTATATAATTCTCTGGAGCTTCATGTATTTATTTGTCAGTTATTGAGAAATGATTAAGGAGCCTAACTCCATCTAACAAATACAAATAAATAACAAAAGAGACGAGAACAAAAGCTTTTCATAGTTTCAAGTTGTTCAACTGGTTTGTTGTTGCAGATAACGTGCTGCTAGTCAAACTATTTACATATTAAATATTAACTGCACACACTCTGACACAACTAATGTCTGCAGCTTATTCTGCAGCGTGTTTTTAAAGAACACAAATGTATAAATAACGAAGTATAAAGAAAATCTTCTTATCTTAGCCGTCACTCGTAAAGACAAACCTAGAAAGATAAAGAGCAAGAAGTGTTAAAAGTGACTTTTTAACTTTGGGCTGTCGGTTCCATCGACATCTTTTTTCATTAACGTCACCGGAACAAAAGTCTTGAGTTGAGTCCACACGTATTAAAACATTAACGTTTAGATCCAGACTTCTGTTTCCATGTTTTAAAGAGAGCTAAAGGAAAAGGATATGCACTTCATACATATATATATAAAACTACAACATATATATATATATGTATATATGTATATGTTGTAGTTTCATATTTATTCTTTGGTTGGTCGTATTAAATCTGTCTTCAGGGTTTTTATTCTGTGATTATGTTTAATATGTGGGAGATTATTGTCATAATAGAAATAATTGTTACTGCTGTTTATTTATTTATGTTAGCTCCCTGTGCACTGACTCATAACACCTTATGAGCATGAAGGAGTGTTTCTTTAAGGTGAATCGTACCTGAAACTCACTCAGTATTTCGTTACCAATCAAAAGTGTTTCTACGACAGCAGCTACAGTGTTTCATGAGTTGTGCCTTTATGCAGCAATTGTTTTCTAAAAACTTTATAGTTTGTTAACAGGAATCTTTCCTTTTTGCTCAAATCCAGATTTAATTCACCGCAATAAGGAACTTTAGTGAATCCTTAAATACTGAAATAAATCAGTCGATCCTCTCTGCTCGTGTCGCTTCTCTTTCCTCAGCTTCACTTCTTGTTTTCTCTGTGGTCGAATGTAAAGATGTATTTAAACATCGACACAGCTCGCTGGGGTTCACTTTTCTTTTTCTTTAAACAAGTCAAAAGATGTAAAACAGTTTAGAGTCCACTCTAAAAATTCATACACAAGTCTGTTTATTAAACTATTTAAAAAGATGCACGTTTTTTTTGTTGTTACTACAACAATAGAACACCAATATAGATCAGGCTACACTAATGTTACCATCATCATCAAAACAATTGTTCAACGGTTTGTTTACATTTCCAATAACTCGAGTCAAGTTCCCAAAACTTTATTCATGTTGACGAAACTGACGAGTTACATTCATTAAATATTCATTGAAAACACTCGACTCATTTAATATTCTCAATCTCTTTATTTCAATTGCAGATTTGTAGTTTTTTTTAGGGTGATGACATCATAAATGGGGGGGGTCTATCAGGTCACAAATCTTGATCTACCAATAAGAATGATTGAAAGGTGGCGTTTGTCCCGCCCTCACAGGTGCAACAAAGCTAACAGGAGACTCAGGAAGATGTCAATCAATTGTCTTATTTTTGCATATAATTAAGGGGAAAGTCATACTTTTAAGCATCTTTTTTGACTATTTGTCACCCGAGTCTTGTTATTTCCATGTGCAGATTATTTTTGGTGACCTCTGATTATTAAAATAAGTTGGATAACAACAACTTTGCATGGCTTTGTTTGCAGTGTCTGTCTCTCTCGGTCGTCCCCACTGCCTCAGTTAAAAGGAAGAAAAACTTTCTCCTTTTATGAACAGTAAATCCAGCCTCCTCCTCCTCCTCCTCCTCCTCCTCCTCCTCCTCACCCACTCTCCCCCCTTGTTAGCACAGACTGCTCTGCTCTCAACCTGGATTATTTTGGTCCAGAGGAGGAGAGCGGATCCTCCAGCAGCAGCAGCAGTCCTCCTCCAGGTCAGGTTTTATTCTCGTTCACCAGGTTTTTTGTTTTAAAGAAACCATAAATATCAACTTTATCTCGTGCCGTGGGTGTATGAGTGTCCTTGACACTCGTTGCATGTTTGTCACAAACACACACACACACACACACACACACACACACACACACACATACTCACATGTAAAGGAGTTGACCGTGAGCTGTATGAGTTGACCGTCAGCAAACTGGAAACCAACGCCATCAGCAGCCACACGGACGACACTTTGAACCGTCTGATGTCCACCGCGGAGAAAACCAGCACGTCAGTCCGGTCAGCGCAGTTCTTTTATTTTAATATCATTTTTAAAGCATCCATACAATGAAGCAACATTGATAACACGAGATGTCCTTGTGTGTGTTTGTGCTGTTGATCAGGAGACCTCAGCAGGATGAGGAGGAGCTGAGTCTGGAGGCTGACGCGCTGATCTCTGCACTGCCTAACCTGTCCTTCATGCAGGCCAAGGTCCTCATGTTCCCAAGCATCCTGCGACCCTAACAAAGCTGCTCCCCAAAACAACATTCAAAGGCTTGAATCCACAGCCTAGTGCAGGATTCAAATACTGAGGAGATCTTCCTGCTTCAGTTGAAACACCCCACTCTGAAAAAAATGTAAGCTCTGTGTCAGAAGAGTCGCAGAATAGCACTAATATAGAGTATGTCAGCTCATGCATTCATTTCACTGAACAATAATCTTTAAAAGGCAAAGGAGGTTTTATTCTTGTTTTGAGTGTCGTGCTTTATTTCGGTGACACATTTATTCCCTCTAGAGGCCGTTATGTTTGATTGTGTATTTATTTTTATTATAAAAACATGTTAAATTATTTAAGTTAAATGTTATAAAGACGGACGGAATGTAATTTCTGATTGGTTTGATAAGAACTGAGGAAGACCTCTTCATTTAACTTAGTATAGAAATGTTCTGTGTGATGATGTCTGTAGCACTTCACTGATGATGCTGCAGGTTGTTCCTACCATCATATTAAGCTTTATTCATTTATTAATCAGAATAAGAATCAGGTTTATTTCCAAGTGTTTTTTTTTTGACGTATAAGGAATTTAAGTTGGTGTTTTGATCAGTGGCGGCTGGTGGGAAATGTTGAAGGTAGGGCTGTGGCACATCCAATCAATTTCAGCAAACATCCCAGAATGCAGAAAAATGCAGTTAAATATTTAACCTTTATTCCAACATGAAAAAAGCAGTAAATAACCGCTTCTGGTTTCAACTTCCGGTTCTTCTGGTTTCAACTTCCGGTTCAAACCGGAATCGAGGAAATGACAATTGGGATGTACCCCTTGGTCTCTTATTTGTCATTTCAACATTTCCGGTTCCTCGCTCCTCGATCCTCCCTCAAACCGGAAGTTGTTCTGCGCCGCCATATTGACGGCCGTCCCAAAGCTCTTATTTCTGCTCTGAGGAGCGAGGATCGAGGAGGGAGGAGGGATCTCTGAGGAGCCATGAGCGAGGACCCACGAGAACAGACTTCCAGGACACGCCCCCTCATTGTTCATCTGTCATGTGATTGGACGCTGCAGCCGATCGGACTGATGAGATTTTTTTCAACAGTGAAGACGATCACAGATTAAACTCAAGCTTTATATTTGATTCGTTTTCTGATTCAACATCTGGTTTAAATAAATGTTCATTGTAGACTGAACAACAAAGGGACCACAAACAACTTTCTTCACTTATTAGAATGATTTGAGTTTTCATGATCTGATGTTTCCCTCAATAACTTTTATTATGGATACAATTAAAGTCAGAGGGAGCTGCGAGACTAAACCCTTTATACATATATCTTTAACCAGCAATTGGCTAAACTGCTTCATAGACCCGCCTCTTTTGGGCAGTTTCTCCAGCGCCCCAGAGCTGCTGAGACGTGCACACGCGGAGAGGACGTGCAGGAAAAGCATATATTTACCGCAGATATCATATTTTACACATATGACTGGGTGAGTCCATATTTCAAAAACACAAATATTGACAATTTGTATCGTTTATTATTATTATTATATATTTTATTTTATTTGTTGTGGCTCAAGGTGGGGCGGCACCCTAGCGCCCTCTATTGACCAGCCGCCACTGGTTTTGGCGCACAACAATAAACATAGTGAGAGATAATTAAAAACAAAGCCAGTGCTCTAAAAGTCAAGACACATACATATAGAATAGACAAATAAACTTGTGAAAATATGTGCAATTTAAAGATAAAAGAGCTGTGCAGGAATGTGGATATTATTCATTAACTGCTTCATATCATGCATGCTCAGATCTAGACTGTTTTATGAAATAATAATTACCACTTTGAGCCAGATTAGAGGCTTTACATTGTTACATGTTGCATGTTGGAATTTAATTAGACTACATTGCATTTAAGGATCCAAGATCTTAGATAACTTTGTTGCTTGCAAAGGAGGGAATCAGTGAATACATGACTGTAAAATCAAAGAGTTTGAAGATGATTATCTTGAAGGGAGTGACTGACGTTTGAACGTCTCTGTTACACACCGGATGAACACCATCCCCTTCCTCCTCCTCTTTTCCGGGTTGGTTTGTGTGTCTTCCTTCCGGCTTGCCCGAAGAAAGTTGAGGGAGAGGTTCAGCGGCAACTGGGCTTTTTACATACAATGGACAGCCAGGGAAGGAAAGTGGTGGTCTGTGACAATGGGACCGGGGTAAGTTTCTTCGCTGCTCCGGTTTAACCCGCTCTAAAGGTCACGTAGCTCGCTTTTTAAACGGAGCCGTTATGTCGGAACGATTTTTGCCGAAACCGGAAGTGGGGCTGTCAACGGCCAAGCTAGCAAGCTAGCTAGCGTTAACTGGGTGGGTAGCTAAGCTAGCTAGCTAGCTTGTTAGCAGAGCTAAATTGTCATTCATAAACACCCGACACGGAAACAGCACGTATAGTTGGGTTTAAAATGTCTGCATACAAGTTGAACATACAGCACTGGTTATAGCTTTTAAAAGAGGTTGAAGAAAACGGTTTAAAACGTTAACGGCTCGCTTGTTACCAACGGTTACTAAACTAAGACAGCTAGCTAGCTGCTAATTCACTGCTAGCATTAAAACAGCTGGTTGTCTTCTTCTGTGCTTTATCGCAGCTGTGTCCGTCCATTCCAGTGATTAGTTTAGGATACAATGCAAAGACATTTTGCAGATTTAGTGTCTGTGTTGCATATTTTAGTTTAGCGTTAGTAATAAGAGGACAGTAGCTAGTTTGTTGCTAGCTAGGTTAGCTAGGCCGTGTCAGGTTAATGAGGAACCACCTTTTTATGGTGGGTTTTTTTCCTGTTCTGCAGCAAATTCCCGGTTAGAAATGTCACCAAACCTGCTGTTGGTGAGGTTTTTTTGGGCCTTGGAAAGACCACATAGTTTCTCCTCTTATGTATTTGTCATACATCAACATCATCTTTGTTTTAATATGTATTTACTGCACAGCTGAGGGATTTTGATGGGTTGACAGATGCTTGAAATAGTTGAGTAGTAATAGACAAATAGATAATTACAAATAGATCCCCAATAGAACTACCGACCACCAGCCCAATTATTGATCATCTGCACTACATTTTGTGAGCCCTTTTGTCACAGCTGGCTGGTTTAATAGTCCACTGTGCTCCTGAATTTAGGGGATTTTCCAGCTGCTGTGGTTTGTTGACAAAATGTGCAGTTAATGCCCAATCCAGCAAATAGCACATGCTGTGCTGAGTGTGTTTTAATGTTAAGGTATTACTCATTGCACACAGTTAACACTGCCTCGTTGTGATTGTACTTCCTTTCTAAACCTCATCAGCAGTCAAAGAGGATGTTGGCTCAGCATGTTACTGACTAATAAGGCTTTTTGCAAAGCCAGAAAAAAATACAGCCTTGTATCAGGGTTGAAATTAGGAGTCACGGGGAAGTGAGAAGAGTCACAGCACATGTCAACAGTACCCTTTTATAGCCCTGATGCGTGCTGTAACACATTATAGTTCAGTGTGAAATCTGACAGTTGAACTTTGCTTTGCAACAAGCTCACGCAGTTGCAAAGTGACGAGCGACTCTGACTGGTTTGGTTTGCATGTGAATTTCACAATCTTCCACCAAAGCTCACCGTGATAGAACTGGTTCAGTAAGATGACTAATCCAACTGCAGCGTATTTAAGTGTCATGAGAGACAGAATTACCTCAAACAGTCATCTTCAACAGCAGTACTGAACTGTGTTCTCTCATTTTGGGTCGTGATGGCAAAAAAACAGAAGGTTCTAACAGGTGTAACATTAAAGCATTTGCAGAGGAAGCACTGTGCACAATGCACAGGAAAAGGTTTTTATTAATATTTCTTCAAGAAATACCACAACACAGCTCGGGTGCTATCGTTTCCTGGTATCACAGTTTAATGATACGATTCTCAGAGCTCATATGTCTGTTGTGGCTGAGTGACCTGCTTGGCTTTCATGTCCGTACAGTATGCTAAATACCCTCACACAATTCATGTAGATATACCATAGTACAATGTGACTTAAGATATTAATACTAAAATATTATGCTTAAACATTTGAATGGCTTTTAAGATGAAATTAAACAGAATTGTATGTTTTTATTTTTATCGTTAAAAGCTGTAGATCATCCTTAAATAACGTGAAATATATGTATGTTTTTCTGGCATTGTGCTGCAGGCTGAATCATGTGCTGGCTGCTCATTCACATACACGCACACGGAGGCTCTGTCACTGTAGCGTCAGCGGTTACGTTTTTATCGCCGTCTAAATGCTAATGAAGCCCGCTGTTATCAGCAGGACGACAGTGACAATGTCTCGCTGTACTGCTAAGTTTATCCTGTCGGTACTTAAATGTAATTTCTCACTTCCTCTTTGGTCTTCTCGTCTCTCTTTCTCTATTTTAGTTTGTCAAGTGCGGCTTTGGAGGCTCCAACTTCCCCGAGCACATCTTCCCTGCGCTCGTTGGGAGGCCCATCATTCGCTCGACAGCCAAAGTCGGAAACATTGAGATCAAGGTATGATCTGATCCTCCCGATGTTGCAGGAATGGTTGCTTTGACCAGAAAGTCTTGATTTCGTGGGAGAACCTCAGTCAGGAAAATTACTGATATAACACAGAAATAAAATCTGCAAACTAGAGCGAGGAAGCAAGATGTGAAATCACACACAACAGAGCAAAGACTGTCTGATTCCACTCTTAAGGCTCCAGTAAGAGTCCCATTCAGTTCTGCAATCTGTTAGATAACATAATCAATCCTCTAACCAGGAGCTCCACCAGCATGATTTAGAGCTCCTCCCAGTACAAACAACACTATCTCTATTGCACGAAACGGTTTCCCCATTATTTCAGCATGAAGCCTATCTCTCCTGTTCTTTCCAGTTCTTTTGTTTATTCATCTTTTTTTCTATATATATATATTTATCTACCTTCTTCTTCCTCCATGTTTTGTTCCCAATGACAAACTAGAATGCCCAGAAGATGGTGAGTTCAGGTTGGAGTGAGCCTCCTGGTCTTGCCTGCTCCGGAGAGTTGTGTCATGTTTTGATCTCAACTAAGAATGTCTTTGTTTTAGACGTTTGGCTTTTCTTTTCGTGCAGTGTTTCTTTCATGTTTTGTTTTACTCACACAGGGATTCCACTCTTGTTCATCCCAGCTCGTCTCCGTTTGGTTAGAGTGTCAGAGAGTCTGATGGATGTACAGCCGGAGCGTTAATGCACTCCTCTCTGCAGGCTCAACGTGTTGCACAAGCGGCTGCGATGAATCATAGGCCAGCAGTTATCGATGGAGTGCTAAAAGAGATTTTGGACCGATTCCATTTTCTGAGTCTCTGATCTGCCCTGCCCCCCCCCCCCCCACTGTAAAGATCTTAAAGTGTAGGCTGCAGCTAGAACGCTTGGTGCTAAGTGATAAAGATTGTGTACGTGAATGCATCACGGGTCTGTTTACCTCACTGATGACACCACAAACATATCTTATTGAAGGAATGTCCACTTCTGTCTTAGTATCTGATGCTGTTTCACCTTCACAAGTGCAGAGGACGTGTCCACACTCGAGGCTGCATGGCAGACAGCTGGAAGTACGAGACGGAAGCACATCTGTTTTCCTCTTCTTTCATTATTGAGACCACATGGAGGCAATGCCTGGGACGGGTACTTTGTAAATGCCAAAGCACACAGGATGAACCTGTAATATAGCTGCCACCAGGAGGCTTTTGATGTCTCCAAGTGGAAAGTGAGATGCTTGACTGTGTGTTTAACACTGAGCTCGAGCACCGAGCTCTAGCGCCAGTGTTTGTTTACATCGCCAGGCTGCTTTGCATGCGTTTTCATTGAATGGTGCTAAAAACAAGTGGTTTACTGGAGCTAGAAGGAAGTGTTTCCAGGTGCAGATGCATGGAAAAATAACGGCTTGTTGAGCATGCTGGGTAACTGAGTTCTAAAGCAAAAAGCTACTTTGTGAGAGGATAATAATGCAGCTTTCGTTGTCTTATAAATGAATCAGTTTCTCTGATCTCATGAGACCAGCAGGCCAAGTAGAAACCAATGCTCTGGGGTCCAGAAGTGGAGGGCTACATATTTATATTCATCACCTTTGACCCCTGCCTCCAGGACCTGATGGTGGGCGACGAGGCCAGCGAGCTGCGCTCCATGCTGGAGGTCAACTACCCGATGGAGAACGGCATCGTCAGGAACTGGGACGACATGAAGCACCTGTGGGACTACACCTTCGGCCCGGAGAAGCTCAACATCGACTCTCGCAACTGCAAGATCCTCCTGACCGAGCCGCCCATGAACCCCACCAAGAACCGGGAGAAGATCATTGAGGCATGTCGACATCTATTTCTGTGTGTGCGGCGAGAAGATGTTTTTGTAGTGGTTTGTGGGGGGAAATAAAATGTGTAATTAACTAGTTTATGCATTTCTTATTGAGGGACAGAAGTTGTATCTTGGTAGTACAAATATAGATAAGCGGTGTATTTCTGGCAATTGTTTAAAGAAAACATGCTTCACAAACCCATCAGGTTTTGGGGTTCAGTTATTCATTATGGAGATTATTTTATACATAATAATTTAATTAATATTTAATATTGTTTTTACAATTGCACTCACTGTCTGCTATTTCCTGGCTCCTCCTGCAGGTGATGTTTGAGACCTACCAGTTCTCAGGAGTCTACATTGCGATTCAAGCTGTGCTGACTCTGTACGCTCAAGGTAAGAAGTCACACACACACACACACACACACACACACGCTGCGGTTCCCTTATCACAGAGATCTCCAAGTGTTCGATGACAACAACCTTCTCACCCACAAGAATACGTCTCCCGACACCAGACTCTTATCTGTCAAAGCTGCTAAATGACGAGTACTTCAGTAGCTCAGAGACTGAAAGAGCTTTTCATTGTAACTGCAGAAAAATGTTGCGTGGCTGCTTTAACTACCACACCTTCGTCAAATAGTCTGTGCAAAGATTTGTTTTCTGACACTGCTCGGATACGAGATCTGTCTAGACAGTCACATGAACAGAACTTGATAAAAGTACAGCCGATACGAGCACCGCTCCGATGCCAGTGTGGCTGGTTTTATGTGTACGGAAACACTGCTTCCCTCACTTTGTAGATCAAAGTGTAACAAATGCATACATGGATATATGTATGTGTGTTGTTTATTAAGATACTGGTGTCTGATACCAGATCGACCTGTTCAGCTGCTTCCAGCAGGATGAGATGATCTACAGTGAGATGCCTCCATCACACGGCCTGCAGGAGTTCTGTGAACATTCTGTGTCTGAGTTCATTCCTGAGACGTTCTCATCAGTTCATCGTTACATTAGATGTCTTCTCTTGTTTACTCAGCCGACGGAGCAAACACTCAAAGCACACACCGGATTAAAGAAATAACTCTTGGTAGAAATGTAGATTATTAACTCAGTCAGCCTCTTTTAAATCACTTCTTAAAACACGTTTTTACAGACTGGCTTTTATGTGACGTCGTCGCTTTGCTGTTTTATAATATTCTTTATTTCTTAGTTTATTTTTATCGAGTGTCGCACTGAGTAGTTGTTGTCTTGCTTTTGCTGCTTTGTCTGTCAAAGCACTTTGTAAACTCTGTTTTTAAAGGTGCTGTATAACCAAAGTTAGTATTATTAACTACTGTGTGTGTGTGTGTGTGTGTGTGTGTTAGGCCTTCTGACCGGTGTGGTGGTGGACTCGGGGGACGGTGTGACTCACATCTGTCCGGTGTACGAGGGCTTCAGTCTGCCTCATCTGACCAGACGTCTGGACATCGCCGGCAGAGACATCACCCGCTACCTCATCAAGGTATCCCATAATAAGACACAACTAGCTAGAATATAGTGTACGGATGTGTCATTTTGACTGATTTTTAATATCATTAATTTATAATATATATATTACTGAAACAAATATGAGTAAGTTCAGTCTCTTTTAAATCTGTTCATTAAAAGCGTATGTTGTAGACTAGAGTGTTGTTTCTCTTTATTTTGAGGGAACTAGCATCATGTCAGTAAAAACAGGAAGTAAGAGGATCCTCTAGTTCCTGTTTGAATGAACACCTCTCTCATGCAGCAGCCGTCTTTCTTTTTCTTTCTCTTTTCCCACCGTCGTCCTGCTCATCTCCGGGTGCAGCTGCTGCTGTTGAGGGGCTACGCCTTCAACCACTCCGCAGACTTCGAGACGGTGCGCATGATGAAGGAGAAGCTGTGCTACGTGGGCTACAACATCGAGCAGGAGCAGAAGCTGGCGCTGGAGACCACCGTGCTGGTGGAGTCCTACACGGTAAACATTGTGCAGACACAGCTGCTGCCCTCACATGGACGTCCTGAGCATTAGACACAAGGAAACGTAACAACAGACGGCACAGACATTTAAACGAAGATATGTTTGTGATGTCCCCATGTTTCCTGCCGTCATCTAAATATTATATATACGCCCCAAAACAACAATAAAAAAGGACACCGCCGATTAGAGAGAGAGAGGAATGAACTGTGTCAGAGAGCTGTCAGTCAAGGACAATGTGTGACTGAATATGACGATAAAGAGACAAAGACCAGACATTTGACAGCCGTTTGTCCACGTAGAACAGCAACACGTGTCCAGCCTTCTGGGGTTCTCCTTCATTCATGCACACAAGTTTCACGTTTCTACTCAAAATAGCGTTGTAGAAGGAATCCCTCCCAGAAGAAGCTGTTATTCACAGAAGTGGCAGCATTTGAACTGAGCTGAGTAGACCACCACATGCCCGTCGCTGGTCCTGTCGGCTGCTGACTTGACTTGTTTTCTCTGGGACTCAAACACCCGGTGGGTGCAGAGCTGCTCTCCGCCCGGCTTGCTTTTCTTTCCAGGGTCCTTGTTCTATTTGATTTTCCCCTCGGAGGGAACCACAGAATCTAAACGCAGGTCCCTGAACGTCTGCGTTTACTGCACGCCTTACGAGCACATGTTGTGTCTCGGAGCTCACCGACCGTGTGTGTGTTTGGGTTAGCGTGGGCGACCGTGTGTGTCTGAACGTGTGTGTGTGTGTGTGTGAGTGAGTGTGAGAGAGTAAGACTGTGCCGAAACAAGGAGGGCAATGTAACCGCGGCCGAAAGGGCCCTGAACTGCACGTTACATCATTTCCTGTGCAGCCGCTCTGCGGCGGTGGCTGCCGGGAGACGCTTCCTCCCTCTGCCCTCGGCTGAATGAAGCCTTTTTATAGACACACACACACACACACACACACACACATTCACTCTCCCCTGCCTCTAGCCACTCTACCCTGGGCTGTACAATATCATCAGAGTCTTTCGGTAGACACGCGTTCGTCTTTAAAAGCGGTTTATTGAAAAGTTATGACTTCCTCTCGTACGTCGCTGCATCATTCTTGATTCTTAGAATCAAGATTTATGAGTCGCACATTAAATTCTACCTCCTCAGCGCTCTTATAATCCCCCCCCCCTTCCACGTCTCCTTTCATCTCGTCTCTCCCACACATGTCCAGCTGCCAGATGGCCGTTTGATTAAGGTGGGAGGAGAGCGGTTCGAGGCCCCCGAGGCTCTGTTCCAGCCGCACCTCATCAACGTGGAGGGCGTCGGAGTGGCCGAGCTCCTCTTCAACACCATCCAGGCCGCCGATATAGACACCAGGTGAGGCCGCACCGAAGTGCTCCGACGCTTCCTATACGCTGCTATAAAGACACGAGAGTGATTGTTTTCAGCTCTGGTGCACATTAAGACACAACATTAACAACACACACACACACACAGATGCAAAGGCTGGTGTCGACCCCAGCAGAGCTCCCACTGAAGCTAAAGAGGGTTTTATATCAAACTGAATATTTCTTGCTGTATTGAAAGTATGAAAAATGGATTCTTGGGTATTAAAAAGTAGAAATATCCCCAAAAACGTACGCTTGGAAACCAGATGCGTCATCATGTATTCCTTGCTGCTGTATTATGTACATGCAAGTCTGTAAAGTATATTTTTTAACATCTGTGGGCTTAAAGTCGTCCCGTTGGGAAGGAAACGAGCGCCCCGACGTCCTCTCTCCTGTCTGCGTGTTGTTTGGGTCTCTTCCTGCTCTCACCCTCTCTCCCGTCGTCAGGTCTGAGTTCTACAAACACATCGTTCTATCGGGAGGATCCACCATGTACCCGGGCCTGCCGTCCCGGCTGGAGAGGGAACTCAAGCAGCTGTACCTGGAGCGCGTGCTCAAGGGAGACGTGGACAAGCTTTCGGTGAGACGCGTCGACCCTCCAACGCCTCGTTTGTGATTCATACTGTGAGAGCGTGACGGACGCACTCTGAGCTGGAACGCCTCGCATGTGAAAACAGGTCGACGGCATTTATTTAAACTCAAATTAGAACTTCATTTGCACTGCGAGCAAAGAAGGAAAGCCACAGGGAACGTGTTGAGTGAGCGTGACAGCGTCTCCTCGGTCCCGGTGACGGAGAGTTCACAGTGGAATCGATGAGACGCGTTTAGAGTTGCGTCTGTTTGTGAACACGTCTGAAGGTTTAGGAGCAACGTTTACGTCCCGGTCTGGTGTCAGTGTACGTAGACCGCCACCAGGGGGCGATATGGTTTAACACACGCTCATTTAACTTAAACACAGCGCTGTTAACAACAACATATGTGGGGGGGGGGGTCACTTCTCTATGATGAATCATTTTGTTTTGGGGAAAAACAAATCCTCACATGACATTTCCACTCCAGTGTCCCAAAGACACTCTGAAGCCTCCGATGACTCACGAGTCATTATGAGCTTCACTCTTCTGCAGCCCAGCTTCAGCTTTCTGTTTCTCTCGTTGCATGTCGTGTATTTCACATGCATCACTCGCACACGCGTGTTCAATCTGTAACCAGACTCGGTGTCGGTGTTCAGCTCTAATTCATGTCTGTTACAATAGATTCTGATGTTTCAATCAGTGTGGGAAAGTTATCGAGAACATAAAAACTCATCTGCTGTTTAATACCCTCCCTCATCTTCCAAACACTCAAAACAACATGGCTGACACCTCCTCCGTTTGTAACTTGCACCTTTTCAGCCGTTTGCTCCGTTCAGGCGGCGAACCACGTGAGCAGCAAACAGAAGCCGACGCTTTTCGCCCCATTTGGTAAAAACAATATGAGAGTTGAGAACTTAACGAGCAGAGACGAGGGTTATGCTGCAGGAGTCGTCCGTTTGTTTGGATGCGTCTCCCGTCTTAAAAACTCACCAAGTGCCATCCTCCAAGAAGAGCATTCGTTTAAAGTAGTGACAAACCCACAGAGAGCCTTTTAGCATCTGAAGGAGAATATCACTCCGTATCTGCTGGAGGTTTAAATTGGCAGCTTTTTGCCGACATCTGCACTAAATCAAGTTCATAAGATGATCATTCCTTTATTGTGTTCACAGCTTGTTGGTCTCGGCATGTCCTCGATGTTTAATGTCAAAATGCAACATATTTTATAAACATCCTCGTCCTGTAACGTCCGGTAACAAGACGACACATTTAGTTCTGTTCCCTCGATGGTTGTCAGTTATGCTGCCACCTTTCACATGTTACTCTGAATATTCATCCCTCCGGCTGTTCTATTGATATCAAGTGCAGTGTCTCAGTTTCAAACAAGTCGGCGCAGAACGCTGCGATAATTCATCAAGTTCACACTCGACGCTGCTGCTCTTTCAGTCCCGAGCGATTCACCTGCCACGACATAGCTGCGTCCCCTCGCTGTGCTCAGAGTACACTCCGGCACTTGCTGACACCTACCTATTTGGGACCAGACTATTTACTGGAAACAAAAGCGATCATTCGAGAAAGTCACATCGCTGACACCCGAGAGGTTTTTGAGTTTCCTACAACGTAACATGTCCGGTCTCTTTTTCTTCACCTGTTCTCGAGTGAGAGTGAGCCGTACCCAGCATATATATATGCTTATATCTTTAAATATTAATATTTGTAATAATGCAACGGGTTAGAGTTCCTTGTACAGTTTGCAGCATTCATTCTCTGAGAATCTCTTTCATTTACAAGCAATATTGGTATCGTAACCAACTACAATATATATCAAACAACTTTCCTTTTTCTGGCCGGTGTGGTCGTCTGACGTGTATTAAATTGTACTTTATGTTGCATAAAAAGCTCTTTAGTTTAACCTGATGAGCCCTGCAGGGACCCTGACTCTGGTTAGGCCTGTGGATTACATCCTCCATGTAGTCCAGACTGACGCAGTGTGAACACAGCCCCTTAAGACATGTCTTTGTCTTCTTGTCCTGTAGAAATTCAAGATCCGCATCGAGGACCCTCCCAGGCGAAAGCACATGGTGTTCCTGGGCGGAGCCGTGCTGGCCGACATCATGAAGGACAAGGACAACTTCTGGCTGACCCGGGAGGAGTACCAGGAGAAAGGAGTCCGCGTGCTGGAGAAACTCGGAGTCACCGTCAGATAAAGCAACCGGGACGGACTGACCCCCCACACACACACACACACACACACACACACACACATCCCCCCCACATCGCAGAGTATATATCTATTTATCCCTCTTCTTCTTCTTCTTCTTCTTCTTCTTCTCTTTCGGCTCTTGATGTTCCTCAAACATCAGAGGGAATCGAGCCGGCCCCTCCTCCTCTCGGCCTCTTTGTCTTTGTTTTTTTTTTTTACTCGTGCAGAAGGTTAAACCGTGACGGGGAATCCGCTTTCTTTACCTCCAGAGGTTGTTTGTTTGTGAGTTTTATTTTGGCGGGTAAACCCAGCAGCCACTGCGCCGACTGTTTTCAGAACGTCTCCTCGGTTGTTTCAAACCATCCAGAGGAGACGAAGTGATGCAACGTTTCTGTAATATCACAATCAGGCTCCACCTCAGACCGCCACGGGCCGCTTCCACATCTGTTCCAGGTGAGCCACAGCCGATCACATTTATACGTCTTTATTTTTTAATCGATGATATCATGACTTTTCTTTCTGTTCTGGGAGAGGGATTCCTGTTTTCTTCTGCTTTTACTTTTCAATTTTATAATGAGTTGTGTTGCGGTGCACTACTACCATTGTGAATGGAGTGTGTTGTGGTGACACAAGTTCCTCCATGTTGCTGTTGTTGTTTTAATGAAGAATTGGTTGATCGACAAAGGGACAAATACACAAAGAAACGCCTCGGAGCTTTGACATCCAGTGTGTGACGGTACTTTTTTGGGGGTTTTGTGGGCGGTGTGGGGTGCGGGGGTAGGAACTACTTGTTCCTCATCGGTCGGCCTTCGTCTCTCGTATCACAAACTGACGGAGGCCGACGAAGAGATCGATTTGAAAAAATAAGAACGGTTGAAATACTGTCGGACATATTTAAGTCCTCCAGTCTGTCTGTCCCGATCACTGGAGGCACTTCTATTTTGAGTATTAAAAAAATAATGTGTATATTTTTCTTTTCCTCTTTCCATGAGCGTCGGTCTATCCAGTGCCAACAGCGGTTCACGTGAACTGGATCTCTCGTGTTAACGTCACTGTTTTTATTTCCCTGTTTGTTCATAGCATAACTGCCTAACGCTGATTTAAATAAAGAAAAGTGATTTATAGAGGTGTTTGTGTGGCAGGTTGTTCTCCTCCAGCTTCCTCTGAATGGATGACTTATAAACCCGTGTAGTTCAGGGCTGCAGCTCACTGTTACTTTCATAATTGATTGATTTTTCTTTGTAGTTTATTCTACAAACGTTGAGTTCATCATTTTGAAATGTCTTTTTGTCCGACCAACAGTCCAAACCTCACACACAGTGTCTGAAACCGTTGACTGATAATCAAATTATTTGCCAAATAATAATTCCAGCTCTAGTTTACAGTTAAGAACCGTGTTTTTAGTTGTTTACGTTCCACTAAAAAGCTTCGGGGGGACAAGAAACTCATGTGTACATCCTGTATGGCTACACTTTAATCAGTTCTGATTTTATATTTGGATGGATTGAAAAGGAATCCCTGCAATCTGACAGAAGTGAAGTGTGGAAGTTCATCATGTGTTCTGTAGAAAGTCAGTTGGTGTTTTTGTGTCAGTCAGAAATAGTTACGAAACACAAAACATCCTGCAGCGCCTGTGATGACATGCAGCCAGTCAGCTGTGAGTCATCTCTGTTCACAGACGAACAAATGCGTTTGAGAAAGTGAAAGTTCACCGGCGAACAAAAAGTCAAATCACAAAATGAGCTCCCACGTATCTTCAGTCCTCCGCTGCTTCTGCTTCTGTTCAGAGCAGATCTTAACAACAGTAAAGGGAGACTACAAAGAAATATAAACAAAGTTAAGACAAAGACAACAAAGTATAAAAATCTCTCTTGCAGCTGTTTAGCTGCTGCAGACTTACCTGTCATGTGACCAGCAGACGAATTGCTTTTTAACAGTTATTCAGACAAAAGCTACATAATCTAACGTTAATGTTCCTGCTATAGTTGGTATCATACCTCCGTGCTTCACTAGACGATGCATGTGCAGCAGCGTGTTTCCTCACTTCGTCTCAGCAGAGACACTAATGTTTACGTCTCTTCAATGAACAGACGTTCGACATCTACTCAGGTTTTTACTTTTATACCAAACTGAAGCGATGAGCCATTACATCTGCATCCGACTCGAGCTTTTTATTGAAGAGAATGTTTGAGAATTTAGTTTGTGTGAAATGGATTTTAAGCTCTGCGACTTTAAAACTCAGGTTTTTTGTAACCGCGTCTCAAAGTGTTTGTCTTTTGTAGGACTGCGACTAAAAAAAAACATCATGCAAAACATCAGAAAACAGTACCGAGAGCATCGACGCTCAATGTAGCGTCATCAAAACCCAAATAGATTCAACGTAAGACACAGAAAAGCACACAATTCTCTCATTTAACAACCTGGAAACTCGAGTCGCATCTGTGGTCTCTTGCAGAGAGCTGGAGGTGATGGTCAGACGGGCTGATACATAAAGCAGAGGACAGGATGAGGGCATGGAGGAAGAGGAAGTGGAACAGTGGCAGAGGACTGGCGCCACCAGAGGAAGAGGCTCCTCTCTTTCCGTGCCTGAAATAAAGACTCTTCCGGCCGTGTTCCATTTTTAATCCCTGGACTCTTTACTGCCGCTTCCCTCTTAACCCTGAACTGTTCCCTCTGAAGCCCGTTTGAAGTTTTCCTCCACAAACGGCAACGGACGTTCGCCGACATACTTTGGTTCAACATCACCTTTAATATTCTTCTCTTTACTGACGACTGCAGTTTCTCTCCACCACAAATTCAGACTAAACATTAAATATCAGATGAATTAGATCTCATCTATTCTCACATCGATCTAAACTAAAACCTTTATGACAAATGGCCAAAATATTTAGGGATTTTTCTGATCTGTCGAGGAGAATAAAATCTAGCAACTGATATTAAAAAGTCAGATTATCATTTGTGTCTCGGGTTTCATGTATTTACTGATCTGTTATCGTGTAACTTGTGTTCAATCATTTGACACAGGAACCCGTTCTTCACCATCAATACGTTTACTTTTTGCCAAAACATTTACTTATAATTTAACTTTTTGTGACGACTTTACAACAAACACTACTTTATTGGTACTTTTCTCCGCTGGCAGTACTTTGATAAACAACTCTTCATCTTAAAGTTGCCTTTGCAGGAACCAGCTGAAACGCGTTCCACAGGGTGGGAGTGTTGATGTCTTTACTTCTGCTCGCTTTATCTCGCAGGAGTGTGAACTCCTCATCCGGCTCCTTTGTAATCTTCTCCTGCAGCACATTGCAGCTCATCGAGACCCCGACGCACAAAACACAACTGGGAATGCTGCAGGAGGTCGATGCTCGCTGGGTGCAAACGTGGAGCAAAATCTCGGTGTCTTTGTCCACCCGGTGGGGGGGGGGGGGCGATGACCCCATTACACCAGCAGATATAGCTTAAATGTTTGCACATGTGGACTGGGATGCTGTTTTGCAGCCGTTTGAGCTGCTTAACAGGCCCCCAGAAGCCCTCAGGGACCTTCTTTTTCTTCTCTCTCTCTCTCTCTCCCCCCCCTCTCTCTCTCCCTCCATCATTATCGCCCACATGCTTTTCCAGAGACATCCTGAGTGAAACAGCTCGACGTGCTCGATGGCTGTCACATGTTCACATGAGGAGGGAGGCAGCCGGGGAAAGAGACATCTTGAAGAGAATGAAACCGGCTGTGCTAGTTTCTCCTTTCATTAAATACTTTACGAAGAGTTTTGTGAATCAAACTATTAACGTTTTTAAAACAATAACTTCAGGCCTTGACTGACGTTTTTCATCCTGTGGATCTCGTTTTATTTTCAGCTGTTTTATTTCTCCCCAAAGATTCTGTATTTGTTTTAAACAAACCCGTCTCGGGACTTTCTTTGGCATGGCTTCACACTATTAGTTGAATGTTTATGAGTCTTTCCTCGTTCAAAATATTCTCTCAATAAACTATTTTAGATGCTGAATGAGGAACTTTAAGTCATGACCTGGTGCATGTTTGTCCACCGCCCAAAAAAAATTGCAACTCTTAAAACTTAAAACAACTTTTTCTTTGCCAAACAGAAGTGATGTTTAGCGACGTCAACGTTTGTTCAGACATGCATGGTCCCCTGAGGATGAACCCTTCTGACGTTTCCTTCAGCAGTGACTTTGGTTCATCAACAAACGCCTGCAACAATAACTAGCACATGCTAACATGCTAGCATGCTAACGCGCTAACACGAAGCTGTTGAATATCAGCGTGTTAGCGGTGTCGGCGTGCTTACGTTAGCATTTAGCTCTTATTTAGTTTTTTCTTCTTTTGTGCAGAGAAGTTAACTTTCAGACATATTTGACATGTCACGCAGAACAGGTGTTACTGTACGATAGTGCGTACTACTTCAATTAAATACTGGCTAATATACTTTACGTTGCCTTTTTTATGGTCTGTGACGTCAGACAACGGCTTCTTCGGGATGGATTTGAAGTTCACGAGTAAATACTCCAACTTTGAGTTGCGTTTCACTGACGCATTGAAAGCACTCATACAGTACATTACTATTGTAATGATAAATGCATGCAGCAGAAGAGCTGATGTTGAAGAATCGGAGAGTAACATGAAGCAGCGGACTCGCGTGTGGTTTCACTGGTTTCTCTCGTTTTATTGGAGGCGGAAGGTAAGACACACATCTCACCTGTTCACTCAGACCTTTCAGCCACCTTCAGTATCTACAAAGTACTTCCTGTTCCAGAGCTACATCCATCGTACATGTTAGAAACAGTCATTTAAAAAAACGAAACAAAATAGAAATAAAAATGTACAACATACACTTGATATATATAATATAATTTTTGCTCTTTTTTTTTTTACAGAGGTAAAAATACTAAGCGTAAAAAAAAAATGGGTCTAATTCATTAGAGGGAGTCGTTTCTTTAATTTTTTCAATTTAAATACACAAGGAGATAAAGAGGATGCGTTCAGGCACTTGTTAATGGCTCTGACATGAGAGAACACACTCAAACACCAGACCACACACACACACACACACACTCTCACACACTCTCTCTCTTCCCAATCTGATTGGTCCCGTCCCTGATACATCACATCATCTAAAGATCTGATTATACTGGATAGGTGTTATTATGTGACAGCATATTCAGCTGATCCCAGTAGCCCTGGATCAAGGAGCAGGAGAGGGGAACGGGATGTGGGATAAACACACACACACACACACACACACACACACACACACACACACACACACACCAAGGACATACTGGTACACAGGACAGGAAGGGAAAAGGACATCCTCAGGCATTCTGTATTTTAACTACAGTTAGTGACATTTCCTTGGCAAAACAATCAGGGGTGGATGTTTGTTTCAAGCATTTCAGCTGTTGTCTTATTCGGACTCCCGTTCTTTTCCAATGGGACCCGAGTGCTTCAAAGCACTACGCTGCCCACCAGTCACATGGAGGTGTGGTTTCAGCAAGTTGATTGAATATTTATATATATATACACATATATAATATATACACAGAAATCTATATATATATATACTGACATATATATATATACATATTCTAAATATTTGTATCAACATTAGAAACCAAAAGCAAGAGACGATTAGCTTATCTTAGCATAGCATATGGACTAGGAAGCAGCTAGCCTGGCTAACCAATCAACATCCCTTAAACCACGGTCTGGGTGAGTTCTCGATTCCGATTGGCTGCAAGAAAAAAATGCAAAAAGAGTCGTCCTCCACGGCCTCATCCTCTGGTCACCACAAGGGGGCGACTGCAACACACGAGCTGCAAGAGGTAAGTTACACCGACGCGTATCGCTCACATTCGCTACACGTCGCCTCTCATTTTAAAAATGAAAGCATTGATAGTGATTTGGGGGTTGTTGTTAAAAATACGGCCGACTTTTTGTCGACTTTGAATCCTGCTAGCATGACGTTAGCTTTCTGGCTAAGCAAGCCAAGTAGTATCTAAGGTCCGTCCTATTTACTGGAGCAGTGAACAACGTTTCCATTGTATCAGCACCTTATGGGATGATGATGATTGATCCAGCTATTAGCTCCAGGTATTAGCAAGACCTCCGGGTTCCCATTGGAACAGAGTGTATTGTGAAACACTTCAGATTTTGGTTACAAAATGCATTAAAACATTTCATTTTTCTTTGGTAAGTTACTCAGCTGTAGAAGCACCAGCATGTGGCTTTTGTTGCGGTTGGACAGAGCCAGGATAGATTTCCCTGTTTCTAGTGCTAAGCTAAGCTAAGCTAAGCTAAGCGCCTCCTGTCACACACACGCCCTAAAGTGTCCGATTATTCCTTTTCCAACGCATGTTTGACATGTCGGCTCATCTTTTATGAATAAGACTACGTTGCTGTCGTGATGTTGTCAAAATCTCGTTCTTAATCATTTGTTTTTGGTTAAATGAAAAGTTTTATACTCATTTTCACGAGTAAGGAGATTTGAATGACTATTCATGAGACATCTTTTAGTGTGTGGGGGGGGATTTTGTTGTAAAGCATCGTGAAAACAGTGAACTGAATCGAGGTCAAACACATTAAGTTAGTTATGAACCATCGCTGAGGACTTTGCTGCTCCACACATGTGACTGATGGGCTCCGCTGGAGGACGCGGCTAAAGAGGAGCTGATTGTTCATCGCAGAGCAAACTGGAGTCCTTAGTTTACGCACTTTATGAGAAGCCTTTTACGAGTTCCTTTTCATTACAAAAATAGTTTAGCCCCGAGTTTATAAGAGTACGTGGTGAGGCTGATTGCCTGGAGCCGTAACCGTGCTCGCGCTTTTCATTAAAGCAGACGTCTTCAGAGGGACGGGGGGACGGGGTTTGGAGCCAGACTCCACACTTTAAGGCAGAAAGGGCACCACGTTTTATCGGCATCTCTGATTGATTTTTCAGTCCTTGACGCGGCATGGACTGCTGACCGAGTGTACGTCCACAAGGAACGGGCCGGGCGGGTTCCTGGCTGAGGTGATAGTTTGAGGCACTGGTTGAAGGAACAGGGAGACGGGAGACGGAGTATCGTGGCACCGTCTCAGTCAGCGGGTGAATCACAACCCAGCACCCTTTGTTGTTTTTGCTGGTAGATCAATTCAGTGAGAAAATAAATAGGATAAAAACACAAATCTTTGGGATATTAAGACGAGTACCACGTCTGTTTCTGTGAACAAAGACGTCGATGGTGGAGCGCTGCGTGGACTCTATACACGAGCTTCACTACAAGCTGCAGTACAGACAGTGAAAGGCCTCGGCGCACATTGTAAGCATGTACATATACCATCCACACACACACACACACACACTCACACACACGTAAAGAGGTTTAGTGTCTGATTTCTCTTGTAGCTGGAGGTGAGCTCAGCGGGCCTGATATTGGAATAGAATATAAACAAAATGGCCGCGCGTACATCAAAGGAGAGAAAGGGGAGAAAAAAAAATAGAACAAAGAAACAATTCAAGTTCTTTGACGCCGATATCAGTGTACAAAGTATAAAGTACCTGCATATGTGATACATGACATATAGGTCAGCTATAAAAAAACAAAAGGCCCCCTGAAGAAGAGTGCTCTCTCTAGAAACAGAGCGTGAAATGGCCACGTGGCGAGCGGAGAGAACTGTCTGCCGTGAGGGGGAGCTTATCTTCCCAGGCTGTTCAGAAAATGCACCAACAGTTTTTTTTTTTTTTTGGCTTATTTCAGTGTCTGGAATTTGTAGAGAATCCCAGAGAAACCAAGGCAAGAGAGTGAGCAGCCATGACCACTTGTTCCCTCTGTGCACCCCCCCCCCCCCCATCCTTCCCTTTCCCTGTGCTTGCGTTGGGTTTCGGTGTCCTGTCGTGTTATTTCTCAGCTCAGCGCCTTGTGTCGGCCTCCGCAGCAGCCGCACCTGAGCCCCGCCCGGTGGCAGGCGTGGAGAGGCGGGTAGAGGCAGAGGCACGGCGCCACCGCCGACAAGCAGAGCAGAGCTAGCCAGCGCGAGCCGAGCCGCCCGCCGCCGCCCTCGCCTCCGTCACAGGAGCAGGTGTCCGAGTATTCCCCCTCTGGGTCGGACATGCAGTGGTAGAGCATGGTGTCTGCCAGCCACATGCAGCTGACCCGCCGGACGCACGCCCGCACGGGGTCCGGCGCGTCGTGGCACCGCCCCCTCCGGTTGTCGGAGACGTAAAAGGCCTCGCCGCAGTGCTCGCACTGAACGCGCTCCGACCCGTCCTCCTTCCGCCCCTTCCCGCCGTTGGCGGACGGCGAGGAGCTCGGGAGGAAGGAGCGGGGCTGGGCGGACACCACGGAGGGGAAGCCCTGGCGATACGAGCCGCCGTGGCCCTTGTTCAAGGGTCCGAGTTCGGGGTCAGAGTCTGAGGGCGACAGGGCCGGCGCCAGCGGGTAGGTGTAGTCGTGCTTCTGCGCCTCCGTCTTGGCAAAGTGGACGTAGGACTCGGAGTCGTCCATCTGGATGAACTTGTCCCGCACGGTGGCGTGCCGGTAGTCCTCGTAGCCCTTGAGCCAGGGGCGATCCGACGAGCGTCCATAGTGGCGCTCGGTGGTTCGCTCCCAGCTGCGCTCCCGAGGGTTGATGCGGACGATTTCCTCGTCGTCCTGGAAGGTGACGTGACGGGGAAGCCGAGACAACGGCTGAAGAGAAAGACAGAAGGAAACTTAAACACCAGAACAATAACGACAAGGAATTCCATTTTAAAATATCTCAATCAGGACTTCTTCACACTCTCTTGGCATCGCCGTGTGCTGAAACCAGTTCGTCGTCTCACCTGGTCCATGAAGTAGTGGTCTGAGAGCCGGTACGGGTCGTGGAGGTCGCGGCGATGTCCCAGCATGCACTTGTGTCTCTGCGGAAGGGGCGAGGACTCGTGCGGCTGCAGAGAGCTCTCCAGTTTCTGGGAGGAGTTCGACGAGCTGTCTGTGGTGTTCTGAAGGACACAAACAAACACAGGATGCCGGCTGAAAAGCTGCTCTCTGATTGGACACGCCAAACAAACACGTTAGTGCGAGAGGACGCCATGATTGGACAAACAAAAACAGGAAGCCTTCACCGCAGCTCTGATTGAGGAAAACAGGAAGCGTGAGCTTTGTTTTTCGGGTCACTTGATCCACATTTGGATCTTCGTGTGCGAGTTAAACTTTTATAAACAACATCTGCTGTAAAAACATCTGCAACGGTCACTAAGGAAACATCGTAGTTATGAAACTGAAATTCAAATGAGGCGTAGGGCGCCTCGATAATATTAATGGGGTGGACAAAATATTAGAAACACCTCGGTGTATCTGCAGCCTCCAAAATGATCCGACGGGACCTCCACAAAAACATTACGTAATGAAGGTAGAATTTATCTGATGAACATTAGCTTTAACTGACGAGTGTATAGAGTGTATAGAATGTATAGAGTGTTTAGGGTGTATAGAGTGTATAGAATGTATAGAGTGTATAGAATGTATAGAGTGTTTAGGGTGTATAGAGTGTATAGAATGTATAGAGTGTATAGAATGTATAGTGTTTAGGGTGTATAGAGTGTATAGAATGTATAGAGTGTATAGAATGTATAGAGTGTTTAGGGTGTATAGAGTGTATAGAGTGTATATAGTGTATAGAGTGTATAGAATGTATAGAGTGTATAGAGTGTATGGAGTGTATAGAGTGTATAGAGTGTATAGAGTATATAGAGTGTATAGAGTGTATAGAGTGTATAGAGTATATAGGGTGTATAGAGTGTATAGAGTGTATAGAGTGTATAGAGTGTATGGAATGTATAGAGTGTATGGAGTGTATAGAGTGTATAGAGTGTATAGAGTGTATAGAGTGTATAGAGTATATAGAGTGTATAGAGTGTATAGAGTGTATAGAGTATATAGAGTGTTTAGGGTGTATAGAGTGTATAGAGTGTATAGAGTGTATAGAATGTATAGAGTGTATAGAGTGTATAGAGTATATAGAGTGTATAGAGTGTATAGAGTGTATAGAGTATATAGAGTGTTTAGGGTGTATAGAGTGTATAGAGTGTATAGAGTGTATAGAGTGTATGGAATGTATAGAGTGTATGGAGTGTATAGAGTGTATAGGGTGTAGGGCCTTCTGCTTATGAAAATGGTGACAAACTTAAATATAAACAACATTAAATAAAACAAAAGCCTTTCTGTACACAGATCTTTTTGCAGTGTCGCCTTTATTCTGCTCATTACATGCAGACGGTCTTTTCAAACAAACTTCCATCTTCACTGGAACCTCAGTCAGGTTTAGGAGAAGATCATCGTTTGGGTTAAAATAACCACAGAAGTGCTGTTTCGTGCCCATTTTACAGGAGATCCTTCTGCCAGCAGCAGCTTTGACAAACATTTGATTCCAGCTGTTCAAATGTTCAAAAACCCAAATAAAAGGTGAGTGAAGCTCAGTTCATAAAGTCGGTTGACGTTTGGAACAGCTTGTCCTCGTGAACGCATGTTGAAGTGCCCTTGAGCAAGACACTGAAACTCAGAGTGCTCGCAATGAACAGCGTGTGTTGAAGGCTGCTGAGCTACATGCTAACACCAGCATGGCAACATGCTCACGTGGCATTGCTAACATGTTGAACATTTTCACCATCTTAGCTGAGCTCGTTAGCATGCTAACGTTGACTAAATGGCACTAAAGACAAAGTACAGCTGAGCTGAAGCCGAGAGGAATGCTGTTAGATCTGCAGGTATTTGGCCATAAACCAAAGTATCGGACAAATTGATCCCGAGGGGGACGAGTGCAACACTCGGCTTAGGGCAGTTCATCCGACCGTTTTTTACAAAATGTCAACCTCATGGGGTTTTACATGAAAGGTCAGAAAGTACAACAATTTGTACCAATCCATCGAGTAGATGCTGAGATGTGAAGCCGACATCGGCAGCCCTAAATATGCAAAGTCACTGTGGACAAACAATGGTTGCATCCTCCATTGAGGTCAGCATGAAGCTCTCAATAACTGCACCACTCTGTCATCTAATCATCGCTGTATTATGATAGTCAGAAGGAAACCAGCGTTTATTCCCTGTTGTCGGGTAACATATCGACCCCCCGGAAATCCTAACAAACTCTTTCTCAAACTTTATGAAGCTGACAAAATCTTCACCCCACGTGTCAAAATCTGGCGCTCCGCTACCAATGATTGTGAGTTATATGACCCAGATCTGGTCTGTGTCTGTGTGTCTGTCTGCTGAAGCTATCCTCTTATATCCAGCTCCCCACATGGACACCGCCACGCTGAGAATGTCCCCCCAGCTTTCCTACAAAGCCCCCAGAGCAGCCGGCCAAAAATAACATAACATGCTGCCTCCGCTCCGGGGCCCCGCCCCCCTGGAGAAGACATTACCGGGAGGGGGGGGGGGTTTCAGATCCAGTCTGACTCTGCAGCCTCCGCGGCTGCAACTAATTCAAAGCACAGCCCCGACTTTCTGCACAAGAGAGACGGAGAGAGTTGAAGGGGGGGGGGGAGGTTATATTTCTGGACATCCTCCCTCCATATACTCCGTCCCCAGGCTGGACAGAGGGCACTTCAAGTTATGTTTTGACACCAAACATGTCCCCGACTGAAAGCCGGGGAGGGCTCATCCTTCCCGTCTCGCTCTCCCGGGACGAGCCCAGAATTGCCTCAGCAGCTCAGCAGCTCTCCCTCGCTGCTGTGAACGAGGCCGAAATAGAGACAGAGAGGAGACGTGCTGAAGGAAGGGTTGGGTTAACTTTAGGTTCGGCGGACGAGGAATAATTCAGGGGAGTATGTCCATCCCACCCCCCCCCCCCCCCCACCATCCTCCCCCAGAGGCTGTAAATCTCCTGCAGCATGTCCCGCTGTCCACGACTGCCCGCCTCACAAACTCTGCCGCCGCCGCTAACTTTAGGAAAGGTCATCAGCAGCGGCAGCGCTGTGACGGTGTTGATGTTAAAATCTGGTTCACAAGACAAGACGAGACGTGTGGGAGTCCCACGAGAGCAGGAGTGAAATAAATGACCTTTGTTTTGACTTTGCGAGATCTTATCTACTCGACACACACAACGCTAATCTTCTTTCTTTCTCCACCAGTACTTCAGCTTCATCAGACACATGATGGGACAGTTCAAACTGTTTCCACTGGGCTGTTTGGATTACAAACACCTGGTTTCATACACATTTTTACCATAAATATCCAAGACGTTTTATGCAAGTTATGAAGACCGAACATTGTCGAAAAGAACACTTTTAGTCCGACGTTACCCGAAACAGAAAATAACGTAACGGCAAGTGATGTATTATTTAACCAACAGTCAATCCCAGCTGAACCACGTACACACTGTCATAGAGATATCTGTGAAGCAAATGCACACGACTCATCAACGATTGTTGTCAACGACCGTCCGAACGTCCGAAATCAGGCTCGTAATGCCTCCCATGCAGGTGTGTGCAGGCCTGCTGGCTGTGAGCTGTCATCCTTGGCGGTGTGTTCAAGTGCACAGTTTAAAAGCAGACGTGAGGAGAAACTAGTTTGTGGTGTTTCAGGTCCATTAGCACTCAAACAGCTGCTGTTTGAAAGAACTCTTAAAATAGAAATATGGAGGGTGCCTCACTATTTGTTCAGCTATGAGCTTAAGAAGTGAGGGTTTCATCTTATGTCGGGTGAATACGGCAGCTTCTTCAGCACAAATACAAAAGAAAAGCCTCAGACTTGTTGCACTAAAAAGCTGCTTCTTCCCTCCGGCTGAGGGATGCCCCCCCCCCCACCCGGCTGAGGGATGCCCCCCCCCCCCCGGCTGAGGGATGGCCCCCCCCCCCCCCCGTGTGTTTGTATGCGTCTCTGTGGTGGCTGTACACTCCCAGCAGAGCACCTATTAGTCTTGGCCCTCACAGACAGCTCGAGTCAAAGATGAACCACGAGGCACTTCCTCTCGTAAATCACCAGCCCCGCACTAAGCTGGGAAGCAGCTGCTGGTTTGGTGGCGGCTCTCAACTGGGAGGGGGGGAGATGAGGGGAGGAGGAGGAGGGAGGAGGAGGAGGAGGGGGGGGAGGTCGCTAGGACAGAGCGAGGTGGTGGGATACAGGAAGTGACCTTGTGACCCTGCCTGCTGCTCCTGGTGTCGGGTTACAGAGTGGGTCCTCCTGCTAAGTTAAGGTAGAGAGGCCCTGACACACACACACACACACACACCAGGTATATGTGACAGAAAGGGGACGCTGAGTGAGGGGCCGAGGGGAGAATCGTTCTGCTACGTGACCGAAAGAAATACTGAAATGAATGTTGGATCAGTGTGTCGTTGTACTTCGTCTTCAATGCAGTCGAGTTTGCTGCAAGCGTTTCATCAAACACGGCTGTAAATAAACACAATTGCTGCTTTGTACGTGTAGTGGAAGTCATCACATACGTCAGGAAACCAAACGCCGTCGTGTCTGGGTTCATAACTTCATCTGACTTTCCCCACGCTGTATTCACTGCATCTTGCAAGCCACACGTCAGCGGTACGCGTCTTGAAGTAAAACGGATTGAGCTGTGATCTAATTGCAGTCAGCGGATCAAAAGGATGCCGCAGTAACTGAATCATGATGCCGATTTGTAAGCAGTCTGAATCCATGCTTTGTCGGGTCCGGCTGCAAGACGACAACTTTAACAATGGTTGTTTTCTGAACGGCGTTGGGATCGAGCGGTGCTCGGCTATGCTAACGCTGTAGCCGCTCTATCGACACTCAACAGGCGTAGAAAAACAGGCTTACGGTGAAGACGTCGTCGTCGCCCAGCTCGCCCTCGTTCTGGAGTGCTGTGGAGGAGGTTGTGGAGCCTGCAGAGAAGAAACCATCCTTTAATTCAAGAGACACACACGTCACTGGACGCATGATACAGGAACATCTGCCGGAGCTCGGTGATTTAAACCTCAGATCACGGCCTGCACGTTTATAGTTCACTTCATTTTATTCAAGTGGTCAATTCGTCTTTGGATGCTTTAGAAGCAGGAGAGCTTCAAGAAAAAATATTCAACCTGCGTTTTTTAATTAGAATGAATTTAACACTTGACTTCCTTATTTACGAGGCTTGTTTGAAAGCAATAAAGTAGTCCATGAATATGAGATACGAGTTCACGGTTCATTACAATCCCTGCTCGGCTGTACAGATGTCGGTTTGAGGCATTTTGCAGGTTCCACTTGTTTGTCCGTCCTCCTGCTTCTTCACACTACATTTTGTTTGTACGAGAATGATGCGACGAACAGAATGAACCCGGCGCTTTAAGCTGGACTCGGTCCCCGTACCTTCAGCCAGGTCCTCGATGGCTTTCCGGACCCCTCTGTCGAACGCTCTGGCATCCGCTGGACTCTGGAAGGACAGGCCACACCTCCTGTCCTCTACCTTCCAATGGTGAAATGTGGGCGTTGCTATGGTGTACACGAGGTCCTTCCTCATCGGACAGTCCAGAATCACCTGTTTGAAGTCAAAGGAAACCGCATCAATGTTCTCGTCCTCATCCGTAAATGAACTTTGACGCGCTTTCCTTTGCGGTCGGCGTGCTTCACCTGTTTGTCTCTCAGCCGCTCGCCGCGGATGAGGAACTGGGAGCAGCCGGAGGACGGCACCGCCGGCAGCTCCGGCGGCAGCAGGCGGCACACGCCGACCCGGCTCAGAGCTCCCCCGTCCTGGGCCAGCCAGCCGCCGCTCGAGTCGTCCCGCGTCATCACCACCGCTTTCACACGCACGATGTAGCTGTCGCTGCAAAGAGGGAGGGAGGGAGAGAGAGAGAGAGAGAGAGAGAGAGAGAGAGAGAGAGAGAGAGAGAGAGAGAGAGAGAGAGAGAGAGAGAGAGAGAGAGAGAGAGAGAGAGAGAGAGAGAGAGAGAGAGGGAGGGAGGGAGGGAGGGAGGGAGGGAGGGAGGGAGGGAGAGAGAGAGAGAGAGAGAGAGAGAGAGAGAGAGAGAGAGAGAGAGAGAGAGAGAGAGAGAGAGAGAGAGAGAGAGAGAGAGAGAGAGAGAGAGAGAGAGAGAGAGAGAGAGAGAGAGAGAGAGAGAGAGAGAGAGAGAGAGAGACAGATGTTAGCACGACAGCTGACAAGTGCACGTTTTTATATTCAACTATCCAACGTAAAAAGAAAAGCTTGACGTTATTCTGCTTATGACCTGGAAGAAGCTGGAAGCCGACCCGTAATCTGAACGCTGGGACACGTGAGTGAGGCCTGTGAACATGTCGGCTACCAATGAAGCGCAAAGGAGGTTTTCATCAGCATGCAGGAGAGTCACTGTGTGTATTTTAGCCTTGGAACAAATATTTTACACAAAATGCAGAAACTATAAGATTCTTCCGCAGCGACCGTTTCATCCCGACCTCAGCGCGTGAAAGCTACGCTACTTATCCTGCAAACCTGAATGTGAACTGTCCTGCCGCGTGTTAACGGGTTTATTACAGCGCTGCAGTCACACAGCGGCAGAATGTTTGAGGGCGTCTCTTAAAGTCACGACTTCGGCCGGTCCTCGCTGTGCCGAGGTGGGAGGTGTCGCTCCGGCACGAATACATCCGCCCTCGCACCGTGTTTCCTGTTTCCTCACAACTTCACCGAGAAGAGAACTTCATCCTCAGACGCTCATTTCATCAACCGAAGAACAATACATATCAATATGATGCAGACACACTTTTTATTATTATTTATTTTTGTGAAATACAAACAGAGAATACTTTATATTTCTCAAATCACATGCCACATAATTAAGAAATGGATATATTATATGTAATATATATATATATATATATATAAATAAATAATCGCACCTATTCTGCAAACTGTCATAACTTTTAAAAGTCTCTCATCAACTAAAATCAGAAAACTGTGAATGTGAAGTTTCTCCGCTTCACAATCATCTAATGAACTCGTTATAACAGGAATAAGTCGCTAAATTCGCAATTTGTCTTTTAAATAAAACACTCGGAGCAAAGTTACGTTTCTGTATAGAAACAAATATTGTTTTTCTTTTGCTGCGGGAAAAATATTCAAGCAGCGTTTCTATCAGGTATTTGATATGCATGCGTTAGATTCAGTATTTCATGCTGCGTTACGTCTCCGATTCGGGTTTTCACACAAATTATTGCAATTTTTTTTACAAGTCAGTTGGTTTTTCTTCGTAAA